>JALIZH010024404.1:0-45995 GCA_030522465.1 Rhipicephalus appendiculatus
TCGCGCCACTTTGATATATGAGCATGAATTAGGGGTAAAGGAGGGTTTTTATAGTGTTTTTATAGTGCCTATAAATGCCTATTTTTGGGGTTTGTGCCTAAATGTCTATAAGTGCCCATAAATGCCTATTTTCAAAATTGGTGCCTATATGAACGCTATTTAGCCTCAAATTTTGCTTTCGAGTACAGTTTGAGACCGTAATTCATGTTACCGGCCAAAATTGACGTTTCGGAACTTTATGGGGTGCAACAACCTAGTTCCCTAGTTCAACAAACATCCGGGAAGCAACCGGTAGCAGCAGTGAAATGGGACGCGCCGGCCACCTTACCCCACCGCACTGACATGGCGCGAGCGGTTGGAGCAAGGGAGAGGAAAAAACGCTATTTCTGCAACCCTAAATGGGAGCACGTCCCAGCGTGTACAGTGGAATGGGGAGAGGAAAACAAAGGAGGCAAGAGGAGAGGGGAAGAAGAGGAGAGTGGCGTCTATGGCCGAGGACGTGGCGGGCGGCTTTTACCGCCGGTTTTCCAGTCCAGTGTTCCCATGGAATTGAAGCACCTCCTTGAAGACTTGGGCGTGGTGGGGGGCAGAAAAACAGGAGGTGCCTCGCGCGCAGCAGCAGGAATATGGAGAGCGAATGCGAAACCATGGAGTGCCATCAGGGGGAAGTAGAAAGTAGGTAAAAAAAATCAGATGTGCACATGGCTTTTGTTTCGTTTGTAATTTACTCTTAAAGGGCGCTTCACCAGGTCACATGAGAAATTTTAGTCAGATACTGGAAGTGTTTGCGTGCCCAATGAAGAGCTTTGTACCACAAGAACTTTTTTAATTGGTTCATTACGAGCCTCGAAAGCATGATGCCGGTAGGTGAGCTTGAAACCTTTGCCACTCGCAAGCCAAATTCCTTCCCTGCCCTCTTCAGTATCAGAGAAACTCGGAGCCGGAAGATCACACGACGTTGACGCATCAACACGCCATGCGCACGCAAGATTACACTATGTGCACATGACATGCCCAAGCCAGGTCATGCGCACAAGCGGTGTTGTATAGTTTCGGCGTTCGCTCTATAGTGTACTGCCTGTTTCTGTGGGATGGATCCGTTTATGCGTTTGAAGAGGCTGGCATGGATCCTGTATCCTTACCACGACACAGCGCGTCGCACAGCTGGAACTGCTGTAAGGGACGATGCACCAAAAACATGCTAAGCGTTGTCAGGGCTGGCGTCGGCACGACGCGGGAACGGCGAGAACACGAACACAAAAGAAATATATAGGCAGCTAAGTGTCGCATCGCTATCGATTCGAAGAAAAAAGTTAAGAAAAACACGCACACATTCCGTTTGTATGTTTTAATATTTCTATTAACTTTCATTCTTCTATTCGAGCAACAGATTGCACAAATTACACATGTAGCCTCGAATAATTCTCGCAGTTTCATGTACTACTGTGACATACACAGGACCATTCCTTGTTGAACTTCACCTCCCCCACAATGGTGCGCGCGCCCGTGAGATAAAGGGCACGAGGCATTGAGTCTGACATTTCACCTCCTTCCAAGGAGCGTAGCGTTGCAAATCTTGGCAGACGTTATCGTTAGCGCAGTGCATGCATTACACTTCTAGCTCGAAACGCTCAAACCTGGTAAGGGGCCCTTTATGGAGTTCACACAAAGAGGAGAAATTGACCCAGCGCTATTAGACCCGGCCAATACGAGGCTAACAGACCCTTCTGGCGTTTTAGCGGTCTGGCTACTGAATCCTGTGCTGCCCTTCCCAGCCATGTCGAAAAGAAGCAGACCGAGGAGCGTGTTTATTCGATGGTGAACACTTAACTTACCATTCTGGACAATAAAAGGAGACCGTGTTCTGGAAACCGTGCCCGAAAAGGGACCATGGCATGGCTCTGTTAAATCATTAACGCCTTTGTACAGTAATAAAATATAATATTTGTTTGCTTTCCTGTCGTAGACCAGGTCGCGCACGTCCTTATTCAAAAATTTGAGTTTTTGTAAAAATTTATTGTGCCTATATTTACGATTTTGGGGGCCTAAAACTGCGTTTTTCCTGCCTATTTTTGGCGCCTAAAACACGATTTTTTAGTGCCTAAAAATCCGGCCTCTAGTAATAACATCATTGTCTAAAACATGTTAACGAGCAGTCATTCCGAAGTATTTCTTGCCGTATCTTGCCGTATCTGTGCAGAGCAGATACTGGGGGGCATATCACCGACACCTTAAGACCTCTTTAAACGGCAGGTCGCTTGTCGTGGAAGTATTCCGTCTGCGCAGTGCACGTAGTACGGCAAGATAAACTGCTTAGGTGAGTATACTAATGACACGCATGTGTTCGCCGAAGTTTATATCAGGTGTGGGTTCGTGTATAGGTTAGTAAACCTTTTTTCGAAGCATCTAAAGTCTACGTCAGAACGCTAGCGGTTAGTGGATGGGTTTGCTATATATACCTTGCTCTTTAACCAATGGTGAAATTGCCGTGGTGACGAATATGAATACGCTTGTTTTTGTCTTCTTTTTTTGCGCTGTAAAGACGCCGAAGCTTGTGAACAGCAGACGGGTTGACGAAGAAAAGACTTCAATAACAACGCTAAGGGTGAACTTCACAATAACAAAATAGATGGACGAACGAGGCGCGCACAGGCGCTCACGATTCCGATTGTTTAACTGCTGCCATAGCAAAAAAAAAAAAGAAAGGACAATCCATGTTAGCAAAACATGCGCCTGTGTCTATTTCGGATAGATTGGCTTTCTTAAGGCGTAAAGAAGGTAATCTTAGGAAGCGAAAAGGAAACGCAGCTTTAAGCTCTCAAATCCACCACAGTCACTACAGCCGAATGATATTCACTGTTCTGATGACTTTCTTTTACTAAATTTACTTAAGCTTGTATTTGAAAGCATATATCTAAATTGTGGAGCGCCCTGTGCAGAGTAGCAGGCTAAAGCGCACTAGCTCAGGCCGACCTCTCTGCCTTCCAATAAATTATCTCTCTCTCCCTTTGCGTTCAGTAAGGGTTACAATCAGTCTTGCAATTAGACCAAACGGTTATCTGCCACAAACACCTCCGATAAGCGAGTTCAAAGGCAATGTCTGGCTTATGAACAAAGCGCTAGATTTACCTAGGCGTTGGTGATTGATATTTATACTGCTTTCAGAATAAACTGACCCAACGTGCGCATGCTACTAGGGACATTGTTCTTCAGAGATTACGCTTGCTCACACTGCGCAAGATAGGAAAGTGATCATTGAATAAGTCGGTCAATTCGCGTTCTTGCAGTTCAATTCACTCGAGCTCAAGTACCTCCTAACATTTCTAGTGATATATCGAAAAGCTACCCGAATAGCATTGCGCTGGGCATAGCGAGCGTAGTATGCATTCTACCGCTAGGAGAGCGTCTCACAACTCCTTCGGAGTAAATTACATCCAGTAACTTTTCCAGGAAGGTTTTCTCTCGCTATATTGACATTTTTAGCGAAATGAGTTTCGCGCGCTCGGCGTTTTTTCGTGATGACCCATTGAAGTGAAGAGCAAGCGGCTGCGACATTTTGTTTCGCGCTCCAGCAAGACGACTCGGCAACTATTCCGATATTGAACACGGTTTACAAGAAGGCTGCAATGAGAAAAACATAAATGCATGAGTGATATTCTCTTCTTAAAAAAAATGGAAAATGTCGAGTCATGATAAACCTCGTTATGAACGCCAATCAACATTACGAACAGACGAAAATATAACAAAGAATTGGGCGCTTTTCCTTGAATACCTACGACGGACGGTCAAAGAGTAGGATAAGTTATCCGGTATAGCTTGGAGCTCTGTGCAGTGAACTTTAACACAATAATTTTTTTATGAGAAGGGTCGGTGAGAAATTTCTGCCTTGAATTTCGATAAACGAGAAATGAGATGGCCCCGGTAAAACAGGCCATGCTTTAAAAGAAGAGCTTCAAAGCGGCCAGGACTTTCGCTCCATGGCTGCTACTCGTGACCAGTTATTGTGCAATTCTTATCACCCCGAAAAAAGTTTCACATCCGCACGTAGTTTCACTTAGAGCAGCCATCCTAAAAACGCCGCACACATGAAACTCATTTCACAAAAAAACAAAAACACAGTGTTTCGCGAAAAGCTTCATGAGAGAATCCACCGTATGAAATCGACTCAAAAGATGTGGTACGAATGATTGCGTCGGGGAGAATTGCGCACTACGCAATTAGAATAGCTCGACCCAGAGTAGCGCCATTCCGGTTACTTTTGGGCACCCTCTCGTATTTTTGAAGGCGTTGTTTTTTGGAACTTAACCGCGTGTATTATTGGTACCCAACTCACTCTTTTTTCTGGCAGCGCACACCTAAGAAATGTGTATGTTTTTGTAATTTCCAGAAAAAAGAGAAGACGAGCATAAATAGAATAGAGTAGATCCTTGTATCTGTGGCACCCAGCAGTGCTGGGGTTGCGAAGAATCGAGTACTTTTAAAAGAAAATCTTAAATTTGAAGTTTTTTGGCTTTCCTTGGTTTGATAGTTTGTTAGTTCTCAGTGATGTGGTGTGTAACAAAGAAAAACCAACCCTGAAAGTTCCCCCTTCTTTTGTTCAATCATAGCGATGGTCTTGTACTGGCAGACTTGGTGTGTTCAGGCAGTATGCGAAAAGTTTTATGGTCAGCTGCCAGCTCGTAAAAAGATCACATGTTTCGTGACGCCAGCAGGCAGAAAAAACGTAGGGCATTGAGTGTCGTTCCTTCTCTCTCCTCGTCATTTAAACGCTGTTTTTTTTTCCTTTTGTTATGGAACACCAACTGGCCGAACGTTGTTCACAGCTGCAGAAAAAGGTGTGCCGCACTTGGCGCCATGGCCACGAGGGGCACTGTTTAACACTCCCTGGTTTAAATGCAAACATACCCGTAGAGTGGGCGAGAGGATGACCGCCCCCGCATCTCAAGTGGTAAAGTATCGGACGCGTTATTCGAAGGTTGCAGGTTCGGTCCACTTTAATCTTTTTCGCCCACTTTAATTTCTTCTCGTTGATATCATTATTCAGATCGCAGTTACTAAAAATAACATCCACTGTTCTTTCCTTAGCTTGATTGTCGGTTAGTCCTTATTGAATTACACGTTAAATTTTTTCGTGTTAAGACTATAAAGATATATAAAAAAGAAACATTCGGAATATTAAGAACAAATAAGTTGAACCATTCACTTATGTATAATGAAGCGGGACATTTAAACACCATAAATTGTATGTTGCATATACGTAATCTTGTCCCATAATTATTCCATATAATTACGACTCCCAAACTTATTATTTCAGTAGGTTATGCTACCACTTATCGTACAGATAGAATACCCTATAATCAATGTAAGTTTCTGGCAAATGAAGATAAAAGCTGATTCTGGCATTCTGTTCTAATGTCGCTTTTCTTACAATGCAGGTCTTCCTGAAAATCCGTTGCAGCAATGAATAGAGGTAGTTATAGCTTCACCAGCACTTGATATTTGTGTCGAACCTCTGAAGAGCATTCGATTGATATTTAGTAATTCTTGAACTTGAACTTCATATTCTCTTCATGCCTTCGTTAACTGCTCCGGGTGGCCGCGTTATGCTTTTCCAATAACCACGTATTTGCTGGGTCGATCACCTATTGCCCCGTGCGTCACATCTCATGCTCTTTTTCCATTTCAAATGGCGCATGCTTCGTGAGTATATCAACTGCCGTCTATCTGATGCGACGTAAACCGAATTGAAATTTCTTCAATTTCCGTTGACTTCTGAAATATCCGAGCATTTTTCACGCATGCAGCTGCTTTTGTGTGCTCAGGAATTTAACTGTGCTTGAAATAATGAAAAGCGAAGCTTGCAGTAAAGATCACTGATCCACTTCTTTCATGCGTGGTTGATATGTCAGCAGTGCTAAGATGCCCGACAAAAGCACTGCAGTACGCGCGCGCACAAACGCACACGCACACACACAAATATACAGAGCGAGAGAGAGGGGGAGAGAGAGTCAAACCACAGTCTAGCTTTCTCCTAAAAAAGTATTTTATTCAGAATATTTTTTTGATCCTTGCGCATCAGGCCATAGTCTACGAACTGCGCATTATTCACAGTCCTGAATTATTGCGTCAATAGTTTGTCCACCGCAGCCGCATTGTAGTTTTTTTTTTTCTAATGGTGATAGCTTGTGGTTTTCTGCCGAGTATAAATAAGTTAAATTGAGCTGATTTACGCAGCACTAACTAAGCTTATGCTGCATGAACCACAGCATGATAAAGGTCGCAGTTTCACGGCAAAGGCGAAGCAATGAATACGATATCAACAAACTCGAATGTCCCGCGAAGAACGGCAAGCGGCTGAAAACTTGCAGTGCACGGCTCAAGCACAAACGACGTGCGAGAAGGACACTCACAGGACGGCCCCGAACTGATAACTGTCACAGCTCGACACTTGCAGCGCTCTGTTCAAGCACAAAGGACGCACGAAAAGAACACACACACGGGACGAGTGCGGACTATGAACTATCACAGATCGACACTGTTAGCGCGATGCTGAAACACAAAAAAAAGGACGCACGCAAAAAACGCACGGTTATACACAGTACGAGCGTCAACTAACAACTGTCAAAGTTGTTACTTCAACTAAGCTCCTACTTTGGCTGTTGTAGCTAGCAGCTCACTCATTTTGCCAAACGCGACCGCTGCAGCGAGCGAAGTGGCGTTTTTGCAGTCTATAGCTTCAAGGCAAACTTTGCGGTGAAAGCACAAGGTGTGCAAACCTCCCCCCCCCTTAAGAGAGAAATGCGAAAGCTCAGGCGACGACGCCCTGAATGTCAAAGTACAAGTTGGAGGGGGCGCATCCAAACCCCGGCGAAACACGAGCGTAGCAACGACTTTTAGAGCTAGGGCGCTTCAGTTCAAACCTTCCTTCGAAGGAACGCTGGAATCGAGGTGCCCTATCTGAAGCTAGGGAGCCTTCATGTGCGCGCCTCCGTGCCTCCGTCTTTTAGGGTGGTGACAAGTTTGACCATGGTTGCTTACCACTGGCTTCGGCGGCCGCCAAACTTAACGGGCCGCCATGTTGGTTCCTAACGTTCACTCGTTTACATTGAACGTAGCGTGAGTTTAAACAAGAATGGGTTGCTTTGTTTATATAGGAATTTGTGAAAGCTGGAGGGTTGTTCTCTAAATTTAGCCGCCGTTTTCTGGAACCGAACGAATGTGTCCGATGACTCCAGTTGTATACTAGACTATGAAGACAGTTTGTTTCTAGCAGTGCACCCGCCGCATTGGCCGAGTGATGGTGATTTTAAGGGAGCATAGGCGAAAAATAGTAGGGCAGTCAGTCATATCGCACCTATCATGCCCCCCCCCCCCCCCCAACCTGTATATTAACCTTGACAGAAGAAAAAGACAGGGGAGCAACAAGGAACAAACCAAGTTTTTTACAGGCCATATTTTATTGAAAACAGCGTCGGAATCGCATCGGGTCTTAGTTTCTTCAAACCATCCTGCCTCCTTTGCTCCAAGCTTGTGTCCTCGAAGTGGGTCTAGAATAAAGCAATAACACGAAAAGTCATACACAGCACCAAAGAAACATAAGTAGTCCATATACATTTTCTCTACAAGTATTATATAAATACTGAGACCACGATATTCAATCCTCTTTGTGGGCGGTTATGAAATAAAAGGAAGACAACAAATTCCGTCGCAGCACCACACTCTCCCACAGGGCATATTTGAGTTATAAACCAACAACCGGCTTCCTGGGTGCACACGAAGAGAAGCGTTTAGCACAGACAGACAGACAGACAGACAGACAGACAGACAGGCAGACAGACAGACAGACAGACAGACGGACGGACACGAAGAGTAAATCAGTCGTATAATACATGATTAAAGCGAAAGCTTTACTGGTTAAGTCGAGCTAGTTTCGATGTGTATCTCGGCGTGGCCTTGAAGCGAAGAACGGATACCCCGCGGGGCTAGCCACGCAAACTTTAGTTGTGCCGTTGCAGTTGTGCACAAATCTACAGAGAACGCGTTCGTTGGCTCGTCTGTCTACCTCTCTGAATGCCCTTCATAAGCGTCCGAGGCGAAAGCGCAGGGAGTGCGCACATCTGTCCGCAGAGGAACACGCGAACGCGAGCGTCTGTTGATGGTTTACGGGCCTGGCGTTTCTCGCATCAAATGCGGCGATGAAAGTGATGAAACAAATATAGTGAGTGCACGCAGTACGCGTTCGACTATATATCCATAACGTTAGGTTGGCGAACTACGCTTCTACTAAAAGAGTAAACAAGCATAACCGAGTAAACAAGCTTCGCGTTTACCTTGCATGGACTGCTTTTCGTCGCACGACAAAGCAACAAATCATTTCACGAAATATGCGGCGATATACTCAATCTACTCGCAATGCAACGGGTACTCACCTCACAAACACGGAAAGAAGTAGTGCGCTCCCAGCAATCTCGCTTCACTTGCGCAATCCAGCGTCTCCGTCGGTTAGGGCAAGTCGGGAAGCGGAACATTCTTACGCCTCGTCTCCAGATTGTTGTGCATTGCGGCACGCAGCACCCTGGCATTCTCAACTCCAAAGTTCTTGTAGATGCGATTACCGCGAGGATGGTGTCTTAGCAGAAGCTAGGTTTAGAGCAGCTTGCACACCCGCGCCAACGTGCAGCCGGTGCCGTACTACGGAGGAAAACCGACTGGCTCTGAGAACCAACATGGCGCTCTCGCCGCCGCGTTGCCATGGAAACCTGGACTGGCAACACTGTGTTCTGGCGGGTGGCGGCAAGTGCTGGGTCACAGGCTGACACCACCCTAAAACACGGAGGCGCGCGCACATGAAGGCTCCCTATCTAAAGCACGCCCGTCGCGCCACCTGGCGAGTGATAGCGAACACGCATAAGCACCTCCGAGCTTTGCGTACCGTCAGCGGTAAAATAGTGTAGTTTAGGCTGATAAATTATACTCTGAAAACTCTAGCACCGGCGATTTATTGATAGATCAGAAAATCAATTTCAAAGATTTAACTTTTACATTTCCCGCCCGTATCTCCGATAGTCACGTCATGGGTTTCAAAGCTGTTTTTTTTTGTTTGTTTGTTTGTTTGTTTGTTTGTTTGTATGTTTCTTTGTCCTCATTGGCTCAACGAAGGTCCTCGTAACTTGGTATGTCAAGTCTCTGGCTGCCTCAGAATAAAATTTACTTCGTTTTTACCGATCAGGAACTGCTTAGCACCCAGCAGACGCCGTCAAAATCTTTACTGTTACGACGAAAAGTGCGTGAACGACGACTAGTGCGTGAAAATGCGCGTGGCGTCGCCACCCGCATTTTTTTCGCTTATGAAGCATCTTCTTACACCAAGTGTGCTGTTTTTGGTGCAAAAACATACAAGAAAAATCGCTTTTTTTTTCTTCAATGTCCTTTTAAGTGGACCGGTGCGCATTTCGTATTCGTGTTTCGGCGCATCAGTCGATCCAAGACGCCGTGTTGGAGTGGACGCGCGTTCCAAGTATGGGTCGATCGCTTATTCTCAACGAAAGCGGAGGAAGGAGGGCACCCGTCAGCTCCGCGAGTCCTCAACAGAGTGGAATGACCCCAACTTTGTGTCTAGCTTCTTATTATTACGTTTTAGATGGCACTGCTACAGGTTCGACCGAGGCTACAGAGGGCAGCGACACATGCATCTGACTACCTTCGCACGCAAGGCCTAACAATCTCAACAGACAAATGTGCGCTAGTGGCCTTCACGCGAAAAGCGGTGACCAGCTACCCGGTATGCATTAATGGCCAGCCCATCTCTTACAAGCGAAGTCACCGCTTTCTAGGTGTCATTGTTGACCGAGACCTCTTCTGGAGCCCTCACGTACCTTACTTGAAAGCGAAACTGGTATCTATTGTCCACGTCCTGAAATTCATCGCCGGAAAAGATGGGGTCCATCCTTGAGTTCCGTGCTGCAGCTATACCAAGTTCTTTTTACTGGTGTACTGTGCTACAGCTCTCCTCTGCTCTCCTCATCGGCGAGGCAACGACCTCGCCGCTGAAGCTGCCAGAAAAGCACACGCGAAAACAATCCTTGATTCTATACCTTTATCCAGGATTAACGCGGCTCGATACTTAAGTAAGCTGGCGCAGAACATGAGAATCCAGAAGTGGCAATCATCACAGTTCACACATCATCGACTGTACTCTCTCGACCCATCTCTACGACTGCGTCTACTCTCTGGTCTTTCCCGGGAGGAAGGTACAGTGTTGTGCAGTCTGTATCTGGGCGTAGCTTTCACCAACGCCTACTCATTTAAAATTGAGATGGCCGTCAACGCCGAGTGCAACGACTGTGCCATCGATAAGACTATTAAACACATTTGTGTTACTGCCCGACATACGCAAACGAGAGGCTTCACCTCCGCACTGTTCTACATCAACTGGACGGAAGCGCTTTCACAGTCGAGAAGGTATGGGGACCATGGGGCTGCCCATCACAGCTCCTAAAGGCTACGAAAGCGCTGTTGCGTTTTCTCAAAGACACCGGACTGATTCGTCGTTTCTGATATCAAACGTGGAACTCTTACGTCAGCTAAGTGACCTTTCTCTCCTCCTCTGTAACTTTCCTTCCCCTCTCCCCCCTTCCCCTGTGCAGGGTAGCCTACCGGGCCCAGCCCAGGTTAACCTCCCTGCCTTTCTTCTTCTCTTATTCTCTCTCTCACTTTAGATCTACTGCAGATTCACGGAACATGTCTGTCTTTCAGTAAAAAATACGGCGATATTCTAGCATTTTTAGTGGTTAAAGGCTGGGGGAGGGAAAGGGGGGGGCTAGAGGGTGTGAGGGCGGGACCAATTAGGCAGGTTTGGAACACCTCTGCCACGCCAACATGCTTACCTTTGAATCATGTAATGAATCAGCGTTGCTAGAACTGCATTTAATACATCAAAATGCCCAATTCGCTATGTGCTACTTTTCGAGGGCGGAACGATATCTACCATGTGCACGGCACTTCATTCTATGACATAGAGCATGCAAACCCATTTTTACAGGTTTCGAGATTATCTAACTCAATAAGGGAAAGACACAATGCTAAAAAAAGAGATGATACAAGCTTAAGGACATCTTGCAGAGCCGTCTGCCGGAACGTGCCATTTCAATCATGCAGTCGCAATACAGAGAGGAAGGCTTCTTTTATAAAGCATGAATTTGTGTGTTGCCGTATATTCGTCATAACCTGTTTAGAAATAAACTGATTCGTGCCTGCCGGTTTCCTTAGCTTTCTGCATGTGAAGCTCGGCTAAGTTATAACTTATGAAAGATACAGTGTCCAAACATTTGCTATCCCAGTATTAGCGCACCAGCGCTTAACGCACTAGTGCAGTAGCTATTGCTCCGAGGAAACCGGTGTCCGGCATTTTGCGGCGCAGCCCTAAAAAGATTGTTTTACGGTGGAGTTGTCTATGGATAGGGTTCAGCGTATTTTAAAATTGCGTCATCAAAAACTCCAAGAAATAAAGCATAGAAAAATTTTTCACCCATTTAGATTGGAACCCAGGCCCACACGCTCCGAAGACGAATGTCTTAACCACTCGGCTATCAACCTTTCTTTTTTGGTCTTTATTGCTTGTTTCTGACATGTCAAGTACCCATGCCAGCAGTAGGTGAACATATGTCAACCATATGGTTGCGTTGTACCGTCAGTGCAATAGAAATGCAAGGAGAAGAACACTTTCTATGAAGCTCATCGACTTCCGTGGTTGTGGAATAAGGGCCCTGTATAGGCTGCGATGTCAACACGACATGACTTGACATTGCGTCCAAGTTGGTGAAATTCCAGCGCATATAATCGAGTACTTAATTTATGATGAATATTTTTGTAAACACGTGGGTGGCCCGAGAGTCGGACAACACTGACGCACTCGCGAGCCGTTACGAAACAAGCCGCTTGTTTTTTGCGAGTGTCTGTATTCCGGCCAGCGATTTTTTTGTTTCTAGGTCAACCGCGCGTACAGTGCAGTCATTTCAGCTTTCTTCAGCTTGGCACTGAATGTTGAGCGTAGCGGCGGCGGGAACTTAGGTGGAATACGACGGCTCCACTCCATGAAGCACATGACGTCACGCACGCCGTGGCAAAATGGCGGTCGCCAGCGCTGGCTGGGGTTTATAGCCGGTGACTTCAAGGGCTTATTCTGCAATGAAGTATTCTTTTACACTCAATTTTTCATATATGTATAGGCACAATAGACACTGTACTTCTATTTTTATCTGAAAACCATGATTAGGTGGGTGACCGTGTTATGGCCACTTTAACGTGCACATCAGTCTAAGTACACCGGTGTGCCTGCACTTCTCCCCCTTCGAAATGCAGGCGCTGTGGCCGGCATATCAAGCCGAGTTCTAAATTTTAGCACTACCTCAGCCGCTAAGCTACCATAACTCGTGACGCTCAATTCTTTATTTATATGTCGGATCATGGCGCACTGCTTAATGTTGACATGACTTTACGGCGCTTATAATACCCCCGCTTTCGAACAAGCAACCTGAACAGTTCTGCCAGCTTTTCACACTCGGCGAACGACCAGCGGATAAAACTTGTAAAAGACGAAGAAAAGGAATTTTACAACGCACCAGTGCTTACTCCGACTCATTTACCAATAACCCGTGGTGTGTGTGAGTCACTTTATTTACATTTTAACAAGTCTTTCATCTGTAGCAGCTGGCACTTTCACTGTCACAAGTGAAAAAGAACTGCATTGACCGCCTGAGTAAAAACGTTGCTTTTCAAAGACGAATAATACCACACAGCTCTCTATGCATTGTGATAAAATGATTGCTGTGTTTTTTAAAGTCGTCGTAGTGGTGCACATCCGATGTCGCACCGATATCAATGACCATAGGAGGTGCCTGCGCTATGCGAATGCGATCATAAATATTCGCAATGTGAGTCAGCAAAAATATGGCAGATTGTGCGGAGGCACTGCTTTTTCTACTCGAAAGGAAATCGTTGACGTCTGTCACGAGCCATCTGCTGCGTGAAACAAACTGACTGTTATGCGTCCACATTTCGTGCAAGCAATTTTTAGTTATTGTCAAAATTAAGGTCGACGAAAAGAAAGAGTCCTTTGCTAAATGTATTGCGAATTGTTGTTTCTCTTCTGCCTTAATTCTTGTTTGTGTATTATTAATTTTATCTAAAAATATTGCATTACCAGAGGAATGTGCAATAGATATTACTGCGATTAACAGTCACACCGTGAACAATAAAGACAACGAGCACATACTGGCACTGCGTCTTTCACGCAAATTTACATTTGTAATGAACCTAACGCGATGTATTCGTGATGATCGTGCATAGTTTTCTGGAAAAATAGGATCAAACCACTGCATGGTCTATACAAACATGAACAAGACGCTGTTTATATTATAAACAGCTAAGGCGCTAAGGTACGAAATATCCTGGTATTCATTAAAAGTTGTGAGAAAGATGTCTTGCAATGATGCCGTAACTGAAACAACAGGGCGTTATCCTGTGAGCATCGTGTTGAATGCTTCCATAAGGATGTCAAAAACACATCTTCTGCAAAGACGGCTGTCTCCGCGTTTTCATTGTCAGTTATGACATTAGAGAAGTTTTGCGTCAAGATGATGCCAGACCTAAATTTGCTGCGAAAATAATGTTTTGTTATTTGATTTCAGGCACAGCGATATCATCCTAGGCGACAAATATTAAGTTTACAAGATTTACCTTAATATTTACCCTTCTCACTTCGCAGCCCCGTGCTGACTTAGTCCACCAGTAATATTACGTCAAGAACTTAAAATATTAGAGGCCAATCAGTTGCTGCCTACAGGGTATTCATGAAGGAAATCGCTAATAGAATTGTAACCACCTTAGAATGCTATCCTCCAAAGGTTCGAGCAAAATTGCGTCAAGGCTACTTCACAATAGATCATATCCACATTATCAATCAGGCGATAGATAAAAAAATTGAAGGACACTTTGTGCATTCCAAAGTGTGTTCGGCGAAAGCGTGTGGCCATTCCACTGATTATGCCATTTCTTTTTTTCTTTTACACTCTCAGTGGGATAAGACACAAACCGAATGGGTGCGTATTTTTCTTCTTTAATTTTTTACCGCGAATCGCAGCGAGACGCGAGACTCATCTTCCTCCGGCCGCATGCGTTAGTATTTTCTCGCGCTTTGTGCATCGTGCAAACGCCATCCGCGTTCCAGCTCTTAAATTGACGGACCTTTTGTAAATTGGAAAGTGTATTCCGTGAACGCCTGGGTCCATTGAGACGGCGTCCGTCAGAACGATTGCAAACTCTGGGCACAGCGACGCTACGCAAGCAAAGCGCGAGCGCTATAGAGTCCGACGTGACCGGCGTTCCGTCTGCGCATCCCGGCGGCCACCTGGCTCCGTGCCAGAGCTAGGATGGACGGACGGACGGACGGACGGACGGACAGACGGATCGATGGACGGACGGATGAACAGACAGACAGACGGATGGACAGACGGATGGACGGACGCCGGACGGAGGTCGGACGGACAACGGACGGACATCAGCATGAGACATTAAAGGCTTTCGTCTTAAAGATTACACCATCTCCCGCTAAAGGGAACGATGTGTAGATGCGAAGCAGCGGGTGCTAACGCTTACACTGGCGGCGGCGTTGACGCTGGCGCTCATCACAGCGTTGCACAGGAGAGAAACCTGGGGGGGGCGAAAGCAAGCAGTGATGGACCGGTGTTTCCTACTGGAACATCCCAATCGCTGCTAATGGGCAATGAGAAACAGAAGACAACAATCACGAAAACACAGATAAACATGCATATTATCTTATCAGAAACAGTAAAGTATGGCACTGCCGGCCGTAGTGAAATTTTTCACTACATACCGTGCAAAGCTCACCACTTCAGCTTAGCTGAGCGCATTTTACCACTTCGATGGGGTTTTGTCAAGGTAATCTGCTGTCCATGTGCGGTGTCATAAACTTTTTCATACGCTGAGTCTTGAGGGAACTGTACCAAGCTGTACTGTGTAAGTTCCGTTGATACGTCAGTTTTATAGATAGGTATGACCGGCCGTTCATCAAGGCTGCGTGCGACAGACACACAATATTAAATAGCTGTCTAAATTGAGCGGTTTAGGTGAGTGACTCGCAAATCGCTAGTCTGTTTCGTGCTTCAGCATTGTGCTTGTATCAAAAGATCGTGACACTGCGAGAGCCAGTCAGTGGTTAATATACGCACCTCAACCATGACATAAATTACTTCTTGGCAGTACCGAGGCTGTGCAGCCGCAATTCGTGGCGACAGCAGCGTTTGACCTAGGTTTCCACTGAACTGACTGCCGTAAAAACGCATTGAGCATTACATGTTGAAGATATAAACAGACCATGACACCCAATTTTCGATCAGGTCCGCCACGGTGGATCAGTGGCTAAGGTGCTCGGCTACTGACCCGAAGGTCGCGGGTTCGATCCCGGCCGCGGTGGTCGCATTTCGGTGGAGGCGAAATGGTAGAGACCCGTGTACTGTGCGATGTCACTGCACGTTAAAGAACACCAGATGGTCGAAATTTCCGGAGCCCTCCACTACAGCGTCTCTCATAATCATATCGTGGTTTTGGGACGTAAAACCCCAGATATTATTTTAATAATTTTCGATCATAATCTGTGTTATGCGGGTTAATCCTTGTGCATTAAAAAGTAAGCTGGAGAAATTTTAGCGCATTTCTTCGAACACATACTTTATGACTGAATATTTTTACAAGCACGCAAGCGACCTGAGAGTCGGGAAACACTGGCACACTCGTGAGCCGTGACGTAACAAGGAGCTAGCTGTGCGAGCGTCTGCTTTCCGGCGAACGATGTTGTTCCGTGGTCCGCTGCACGCGAAATTGAGATAATTTAGGTTTCTTCAGCTCGGCCACTGAAACTTGAACGATTTGAAGGCGGCTGAAACGGCTGAAAACCACACATGACGTCACACGCGCCATGGCAAAATGGCGGACACTGACGGTGGGCGGGGAGTTCACGGCCGGCGTCTTCTAGGGCTTTTCTTGCACTGAAATATTATTTACGGCCCACTTTTCATATCTGTATAGGCATAACAGACCCTCTACTTCAACTGTTCGCTAAAAACCACAAATTATGGGGTGACCGTGTCATGGCCTCTTTAAGTTTCCCTCATTAGGGTCGTTAGTGAGACAAGGTCGCTTGTTTTTACTGTGCTCGACTGCACATCTGAGGCGGCGTGCTCAGTCGCTAAAGCAGCTGGCAATGCGTTGTAACTGCGATGTCGAGACGACTGAGGTTAATGTCACACACGAGGCTTTGTCTAAATTAGTATGACTGCCCCTGTGACAGCTGTTCGCTGGGTACCGCACGTCAGTGAATATACGAAAGCGCCACATGTGGCACCTGTGCACGCCAAATATGTCAAGTGCTTAATAGAAGCACAGAATAACACCACTCAAGCTCACGTACTCTGCGAACTTGGCAGATTTGCCCTAAAACGCGAAGCATTGACAGCTAAAGCACTTAATGAGGGTATTTCATTGCGATTAAATGCTACGACAGTGTTCCAGTCGCACGCAGCTGGAATAGGTTAGGTAGCTAATTATAGGTAATTGCTGCTGCGCAGAAGGAAAAGCGCCTTTGCTGCTACAAGGCATACCGCTTCGTTGGCGTGATGAGCAGTGCACGTCCAGTAGCGTTAGCGGCGGCACACCTCAGTGGTACAGGAGATGAACATGACGAGAAACAGACAATGTTATAAACCATGAAGTGCGATATGAGACAGCGTGTACGTTTACTGCTCGTTCCGCTCTGACTGGCGTTTACACGCACATGATCAGCAGGCGCACCAGTGTCTACATGCAGTATGAGTTTGCGCAAATGTCATTTATTCACTAATTCATTCATTTAAGCTGCCAGCCCCGCAGGGGCTATTACAGGAGTAAAAAACCAGAAAAAGCTAAAGCGCTTCCAACCTGAACAAAGGCATGAATATAATGTACAGGCGAATTAATATTTTTTGAAAGCACCACAACTTTATAGAGATACAATGAAAAACAATTATACCACAAAACAATTCACCCATTTTTAAACTGTGTTATTAAAGTTAAAAGAGGTGACACTGGAAACCTTGAAGGCGGCACCCGAAGGCAAGCCGCTGCTCTGGCAGTTTGTGCAGAGACTGCCATCGCCACGCAGCTACATGTTGTAGAGCATGTGTCGGCAATCTTTGTAGGGCGGAGTGCCAAGTTGCATAAAGCCGACACAACGGGGGGCCAAACGGCAAAGCGGGAGGAAGCGGGGGGGAGGCGGGAGATTTGGCAGACTGAATTAGAACTTATGTTTATTTTCAGCATGCGTGTCACAAAGCTGCAAACATTGTTTACAAGGTAGAATCATCCCGTTTTAGGTCAAAACTGTCACGTCGGCCTTTAGATAGAAAGTGACCTGAAAATGGGGGGGGGGGGGCGTAATACTGCCACGCGGGTCGCATGCGGCTAGCAGGTTGCCGACCCCTGTTGTGGAGTATACGCATCTGTAGCATAGCAGGCTCCCTTGAGCGGTACCTACGTACAGGGCAAGTTGGTTTGCTAATGTCGTAATAAGTGGTTTGCTAATGTTGGTTTGCTAAGGTGCTGCCGCTACCTACGCGTCAGCACAGTTACTGACCATTTTATTCTCTTCTTCGCATCTGTTTTCTCTCTTCCTTATGAAAATAAAAGCTTCTGAAGAATATTACCACAATATTACCACGCGTGTTTTATTTTGATGTATTCGGGTTTCACCCACAAAGATTGTAAGCAACACTCGGCGCAGGCCGCGCAGGAATGTTTGAGGAGATTCCCTATCACTGGAGAACATTCTGTTAAGATTGCGCGCTAGGACGCGCATAGTCTATAGCCTAGAGCTTTCGCATCAACTAGCGATAGCGCTAGAATCGTCGATACCATCTGTATTAAAGCCGACGCGCTGTACCAATTGGCAGATTATCGACGGCCGACGCTATATTCGTCGGTATCAGTGCACAGAGTGCATTGCTTGCTGTAGTTTGAGTTTCCGCTTCCCGGCCATAAGTTCGGCCAAATAAAAAGTTCCTTCTTCCACACGCTGACTGCTGCCTTCGTTAGCGTCTCGGCTTCGTGACATGTGTTGGAGGTGCTGTTCGTTCATATTCCGGACGCCCCCGTCAAGCCGTGAACCCAGCCCAAGTCGCAAAGAAGACATCGACAAGGTCTACCGCCAGAGTACGGGCCTCTACATGAAAATACCCGGCAGACCAAGACCCTGACCTCGACCGCAGCGACGATGACAGCCCCTGTACCACCTGTAGTGAGTGAGTGAGTGACAACTTTATTCTGTACCCCTCCTGCTACGGCGACCCACGGAGCCGCCAACTTTCCGCGGTTCATCACCAGAAGACCCGGAAACCTGGCTTGAAGGATACGACCGTGTCGCCGCCTTTAGCGACCGGAATACTGAAGACACGCTACGTCTTGTCTACTTCTACCTGGAAGACGCGGCAAAAACCCGGTTTGAGAATCGAGAGTCCTTACTTCAAACCTGGGATCTCTGCCGCAGTGCATTCCTGGGCACGTTCATAACGGTCGTACGCAAAGGAAAGGGCCGCTTCCTTGCTGGAGACACGGGTACAGCTACCAAACAAAAACGTCACCATCTTCATGGAAGAGATGACCCAACCTTTCCGCCAGGCTGATGCTGCGATGCCCAAAGATAAAAAAGTTCGCCTGCTCATGCGGGGTGTTAAACAAGAACTCTTCGCAGGACTTCTCCGCAACCCACCCAAGACGGTAGCCGAATTTCTAGTCGAGGCTACCACTGTTGAGAAGGCTCTTGAGATGCGGACGAAACAATATAACCGCTCCCCGCTGTCTAAAACCTATTCCGAATTGCACTCGCTGGCCACCGGCGGCTTGCGCAATACGAGCAGAGCTGTCGTACGTGAAGAGCTGCGCAAGATGTTTCCTGAATAGCAATCCCAGGTGCATTCCATAGCCGACATTGTTCGCGAGGAACTCCAGCAGTCGCCAGGAGTTGCTGTACCGACGCAACCTGAGCCGGAAGCGATGAGCTATGCTGCTGCCACACGCCATGCTGTCGCCACTCCACGCAATCGCCAAGGCACCGCGTCGCCGCAGTTCCGTCGCCAGACACCGCCGCCACCGCCAACGCCCTACCATCTCCCTGTCAACCAGCAGTACGCCCGGAGGATGACCTACCGCCGCTGCCAGTACCGACAGATGGGGCTACGCAGTTTCCCCGTCAACGCGCCGCGTCCACAGTGGGGTGGACGACGACACATCACCGACTAACTTCCAGGAGCGCAGTGGACACCTTGACGACCATCCCAATCGCCGTCACCAGGCCGCTATGTTTCGTCGCAGCACCGGCAGTACACCGGCCCTACTTGGGGCCGATCCGCGAGCCCTTATCCGAAAAACTAAAGGCAGCAACCGATGAAGGTGTGGTTTAATCTACGACGAAATCCCGAAGATCACCCGCCACCGACGACGAGTCGGGAATCGCTAGATACCGGCTCGCCGCCTTATTAAAAAGCGCCTTCGTGAGAGCGCTTCGCCGCAACACGACCTGACGACACGACGCAGTAGCATCGCAGCAAGTCGAAGCAGCCGTTATCTGACGCCACGACGTAACCGTAACGCAAGACGATGAACCACTGACCTTAACGTGCTTATTGAGGGACAACATCACCGCACTGGATCGACACCGGAGCCGACTACTCCATCGTCAGTGGCCCGTTCACTGCGAAGCTAAAAAAGGTAAATAGGCCGCTTGGAAAGGACCCTGAAATTCCGACAGCACGAGGCCACCTAATAACAACAACTAGAATCTGCACGGCAAGAATCACGATTGACGGTCAGACTTGTCCAACGAGCTTTGTGGTCTTGCAGTATAGTTCGAGGGTCGTCATTCTAGGCATGGATTTCCTGAATCAAAACGGCGCAGTCATTCACCTACGATCCCAATCATTAACGCTTTCCGCGGACAATTTCAAACTGTCCTAGAATGCCTACTGCAAGCGCAGTTGCGAAGTGCATACTACGGCATAGTTATTCATTTTACGAATGGGCGAAGTACCTACTATACGTCGATCCGTAAGGCAACAGTGTCCATGGCGAAGCTGCCTATTTCGATCACGTTTCCATATGTCGAAACGGAAAGACAAAAGCACTTCAGCGTGTTTTAAAATGTACATGTGCCACTTGACCTAGTGTTAATGACAGGTGATGAGTCACTGGTATTTGTGAGAGATGAACAACTTTTAGGCTTAACTGTTTCTAAGAGCAGCAATGTGTACTGCACTCTGTAGCGAAGTTTTATCTTTTATCAACCTGTGGTTGGCGCAGCATAGCCTTAGTCGCATGTGCGCAATTAAACTGAATTTAGTTAATCTGTACTCATTCAGAAAAACCTAAACCTAGCAGCATTTTAAACGAAATGTATTTTTCTCTTTTGCAGTGTGGGAACTCTTGGTGCAATAATCCGGCATTGTGAATCATATAATTTTCGTAGACCGTGACTGAATGCGTATGCAAAGAACTACAGCATTTCTTTGCTCAGCAAAATAATTTTTGTAGAGAAAATAAGCTGGAATATGGTCTGGAGCCACAAAAACTCCCTTACACTTTATTACGTGTATTCTTGTAAATGTATACTTACAATTGCAAGTCATGGTAATTGTGATTACAAGAACTTATCGTGCTTGCAGGGTAAGACTTCGATTGCTGTTTAACTGGCAGTACTATTTGCGTTTATTTTCAGCATGTGTACCACGTGTGCGCCTCCCTTTTGAGAGAATACCACACAAACAGCTTTTTTTCGCGCAAAAACTGGAAGTTGTCTTTACTAGCTGATCTTGTCAAACTGGTCTGAGTTTTCTGAATCTGCCGTTCGCGCGTCTCTATGTTAGACGCTCGGAAGCCTATTCGGAGATCAGCAACGTAAGTGAAATGCATAAGGGTCAATATTACGCATTTTTAAAGCAGATCGTTTTAACCACAAAAAACTTTATGCTCAAGATGCAACAGTGACTACGGTGCCCTGAACATTATGTAGGGTTTTGTGTAGTGTTATTAAATAACGAAACCCAAAACGATGTCCTCACAAAAAGATTAAAAAAAAGCGTGTACCACCTTTCGATTCTTTTTCCTTGCTAGGAAAAACCAGCATTAAATTCACAGGATGACATCCGTGGAAACATGGCTAATTGCTAAGTTGGCGGGTTTTTTTGCGTTTACAGAAAAGTGTCACAAGACGATGCTGAATAGTTCTTTTTCTTGCAAAAGCACGCTAATAGTTCATTAAGAGGGGTGTGCTTTCGGATGCTGTAGTGCATGTATATCTTGTCTGCAGAAAATTTCTCCTTGAAGAAGTATTTTGTTACATTGTAGGCACAAAAGACACAACAAAGTCTTTTCACTTTGAACTCCGCTGCTGTTTTAGAATTGAAGATAGTCCCTCCGTAGCTAGCTATCTGTAGTAATATAGGTACGAAATTCGCTTTATAGGCCTACGAAACCATATCTGCGTTTTTTAGACCCACTGGCGACAGTAGCAACAATAGGGCCAGGGCTTTTTTATAGGCCGCGTGCACCTTCTGTTATGTGCGGTATTATTTGTGCATCTGCAACGAAAAGAAAAAGTTTAGCCAAGACAGGTAGCTCTGTTTTATAACAATTTGGCAATAATATTTGTGCAATTAATGACAACTACTTGGAGAAAACTCGCAATAACCGTCAGCCCGCGCAGCACCTAGTCCAATAGCAGTTATCGCGTGGCTCATTAACTCGGACAGACAATACTTTCTCATTTAATGCATGGACGATCACACTGAGAAGCAGGCTATTTCATCTTCACATGGTTAAATACACTGTTTTTGTAGTGCTCCACTGAGTTTAAAGTGGCGGCTGTTACTCAGTCTGTTATGATTCTCTTTGGAAATACTTAATTCACACAATTCCGTGTACGTATCTTTCCTTTGAACTAAAGCCTGCTCGCAAGGGACGCAAATAACATCTCTTTTCATACTACAGCATTAAACTACATCATAACACATCTCTGATGCCGTACCTCGGATTAGACTACATGTACCTTTAATGGAGTGTTCATAATATTCTCTGGGAATCATCAAGTCTGTTAATCGGTTTTGCATGGTAAATGTTCATTTTTGTGCAAGTGCTTCACAGCGTGTCCTGCACTTCGTAGAATAATAGGGCGCCATGACTTCCTATGCATGGGATGCGGAAAAGATTTTGATGGAGAAAGGAACAGCACTCTGTTCCTCCTTCACTGCTATCTAGAGCGTATGCCAAGTCCAATTACACATCCAAGTAGACTGACTGTAGGCTGTCAGCCGTCACTTTTCCTGCTACTTGTCTCAATGCATATCGCCAAACAAATTTACAGCTTCAGGAATGACGTGCGTGGTGTTTATCTATTGCGCTACAGTACTCTGTCCTTCCGGCAACTCTTTCAGAATGCTATTTGTCTCACAACCGAGGGCATGCCATTGACAATCAGTCTTCAAGTAAAGTCCGATTGCCGATTAGTATATTTCTAGCCTTAACAAAATGAAACCACCAGTGAATGAAACCATGGATACCATAGGAAACTATATATTTTCTTCTTAACTGTAGTGGCTTAATTATGACTTAAGTAGAAAGGAATTAAAGTCGATGAAAAAAGCCATGCCATCGATAGGGATTGAACCCACAACCTTCGCGTTATCCGAATGTTGCAGGTGCGGTCCCTAACGGGGTTGCATAAAAGGGCTAAAGTCGCAAATTGAAGAAGAACGCAGATGTGTACTCTCGTGAGTTTTTCAACGTACCCCAACGTGAACACCTTTCCACCAGAACAGGACACTCTCACGCAAGGTTGAAAAAAACTTCGAGGTTTTCCGTTTTGAATCCTTGATTTATTAAAAACGCAGGATTCTGTGAAGGGAAATATACATCAATAATAAAAATGAGACCAAATAACGACAACTGCTTTTGAAAAACTGTGCCACTAGGTAAAATAATGCAGCTTCACGCATGCTGGCTAACATTTAATGACTTCACAGCTTACTCCAGCTGAAAACAGCGTCAGTAGACATGACAACATTGAAAACTTAACACCCCGTTCTATTTCACGTATTTAATATAGCTCATAGTGCTCCAATTTTTGAAATTATTGCACAGCACGAATGCATTCGTATATTGTATCCACACATTTTAATTGTCATTCTGCTTCCGCTCCCGCTGTATGTAGTATACTGCTCACAGCGATACTACTGCGAAGAGGATGAAAAACATAAGTTACCAGTGTACTTTCGCACATTCTTTTCTTGTATGCACCGAGCAGCTACGTAAATCAGGTGACAGGCACGGCGTAAGACATTGAAAGTCTGTCTATTCTATTATCTATATATGTATGAAGCCTGAGCCAAAACGTCACGTTGTACCACGTGTACGCAAAGCCCGTACGAATATATATTGTAGTAATTCTGTCGCCCATAAAGACGAAAAGAAGTTTGCACTGTGAAGTTATGCTTATATTGCACATAATATAACAGTACAACTACATGGTATAATTTAATCACACAAGCAAAAAGATTAGTGCGCGTATTCTTTCCAACAAGGAAAAAAATAACTAACAATCGGTTTTCATGTTGTAGCCGGCCAAACACCTATAATTTACCACTTTTGTAGCATTTCCCTTTGCACATTTTTCAACTTCTGATGGTTCTTGTAATCAGATACCAGCACAACAACGCCGCTTTTACCACAGATACCACACAACTGCTTGTATTAAGAATGTTATATATTAGTAGCACAATAAACGCTGTCATATCCACACAGGCAAGCTACGCGCACACGTGAACACATAAGATCATGAATATAGTGTTCGCTTTCTTCGCCCACTGACAAAAGAACGAGTCCTGAGGAATGACAGTGGCGATGTGCCAACAGTTTAGTATCAAAGCAATCTACTTATGGAAGCTGGTCCGCTCAGAGAAAGTATTCTTCTACTACTTCACTACAGTACAGTGGCTGCTAAGTTCGCGCGCTCAGACGGTAACGCGGTATAACCAAGTCGTCCATACACAGCACGTCCTGAAAAATGAGCCCTAAAAACAATGGATTTTCTCACTCAGTTAATATAGCAAGAAGTCTGGCACCTGGCAATTTCAATTCGCTAAAAGCGGTGGCATAAATTCCACACCATTAAGAGGCTGACAACACGTTCAGCCACCGAGTAACCTTGACTGTCATCCTATTCACGAGCTATCTCATCATTTTTGACGTAGCTAACCTACCCTATTATTTTTTGTTTGTTTTTTTTTAGCTTTTAGAACCAGCGCTCTCCCGACGTACCGCTAGTATTTTTATATTTTCACGCTTCTACACTTGCATGCTCTTTGCCAACGACCATCCCATCAGCGCATTCTTAAAGAATCTTGCTCTCTAAAACCCTGCAGCTAATTTGCAAAGCGAAACGTCGTTCTTGACTACCTACCTAAAGTTGGGATACGCCTAATGATTAACCCATTCCCTTCTGACCGTCTCTTCTTTTTTACAGATCTCACGGCGTCTTCAAGAAGTTCAATTATTGCCACTTTACTTGCTGCGCCTGCTCTGCTCACATACAATGGCCTTCCTCTCGTCTCCTGTTCTCAAGCTGACAGAGGGAGGACACCAGCTTCATCGACGCAAAGCCACCCTCGTGCCAACCATCAACACTCTTCTCTCGTTCTCCGCGGTTTTCCTTGTTTTCTCCCACTTCATATTTCTTATCACACTGTCAGCTTTGGCTTTTTTGTCTTTCCTGCTTTAATTATTCAAGGCTGTGCTCACCTATTGCGTTCCTTACAGGCGTTACCATGTTTATTCCCCCTATAGTTTCTTTTCGGTAAATGACAAGTACTGACAGCGGCACCAAGTGGCTTGACGTCACTGAGACCCTTTCGAGACTAGCACGCCAACAATGAAGAGGCGCCGTCGACGAACATAATTCCGTCTGTATATCACATGATGCTTTCATATCCTTCCGTCCTCACTAGTATGATGTAGTTAAATCGACACTTGAATAGTTCTTTAGCGCCATACTTAACTGCATGGCCCAGGATGTCGTGTACTGGCACACAACACTTTTGCCGCACGGTTGAAAAAACATTCAAATGTGCCGCTTCTGACTTTAGTATGCAGCTATATATTCAACACTGCAACTTCGCAACACTCTCAAGGTAAATAATCCATCTAAGGCGCATGCACAGCAGCAACCATTCCCTTTTGTCCAGAAGCTTCCTCCCGCCGCTATATGCACATCTATTATGCAAGAACAGTTGGCGATAAGTGCGTATGTTGTAAAGTTACGTCGCGTACGCATCGCATACTAAAAATTGAAACTTACAAAGTTGACCGCCGTTATATTTTGCTCCACCCTGTACGGCAGTGAATTGTCAGCAATATAAAAAATCATACGAACTAGGGAACTTTAACAACGTGTTATTCGTGTCAGGCCGTGGTTATATAAGTTTACGATTTCGAATGCTGCAAGTACTGTCAGAAATATGGACCAGCAGCCATGCTTTTGTGCGACGCTTCACTCCTAAAACAAAGTGGATATTGGAAGCTTTTTTGTGTCCCACAATAGCCGCCTACTGTCTCGCGTGCCTTTCCTTGCATCATGCCCTCCCAACCAGCGCTTTCCGCTCACAAACAGCATGCGCGATATCAGTGTGATGTAAAATTCCTGACAGGACGGGCACAGTTTTCATGACATGAAACAGGAACAAGCCACACGACAAATATTGCTGTAGGACACAGAGACACCCTATATGTGCTCTTTCTTATAAGCCTTACGTTGCTGAGGCACCAGTCCCAATGACATTTGACCAGTCAAAGTCCCATTAGCTCGCGCAAGTGATTGATCTAGCAGCCCCTACCGAGCATTCACCGTTAGTGCACATCAATACTTTCGAGGTTAAAATTTAAGCATCAGAGTACTCACATCCATGGCTGTATCTGCTGTTTCAGCAAAAGCGCTAACCTTCGTAAGGCGTCTCACTGTTTTAACATTATCATAAAAAACGCCCTCAAATGCAGCTGTGTTGATCTTTTTACTATTTTGGCATGACATAAAGGGAGAGAAAGAAGGAACTTTTCATAACTACTAAAAAATATCGAACTTACCTGTTTTGCCGCGAAGCGTACCAGCCTGTGAATTCGTTGCACTCTTTGCTTTATGACGCTGTAAGAATCCAGAAAAACATTGCCTGCCATGTATATAGTATATTGTAAGCGCGAGAAGTATCGAAAACCACTTCATTGCCGTCTGCATCTGCATTTATGCATACTGGAGATTTGCGAAACCATTTACAGTCCGCAGCAACACAATAATACCATATTCGTACAAAAATCGGAAGAATGGTTCGCCAATCTAGCTGGTAATCCTTCTTTTTTTGTGAGTTCGTGGACAACAGCACAAAACAATCCGGGCAGGAATAAGTAAGACAGGAAGACAACCACGGCGCCCACGCTAACTACACTAACCATTGTAATAATGCCGCATTTGTCTTCTCTTGTTCAATATTTTCCGTTAGAATTGTGTCGCGCTGTTCTCCCCCAAGGAACGTTTCGAAATAAGTACCCTACTGTGGGGTACATTTTATCTTCTATAGCTTCTGTTCTCGTATTAGATGGCCTACGCATTGACGGAATGTGTTTCTTTCAGTAAAAAAATACAGCAATATACCAGCACTGTTCTTGGGGCGCGGGAGGGGGGGGGGATTAGAGGGGTGGGAGGAGAAGCGAAATAAGCATGGTTTTGAAATGCAAGGGCCTAAAGTGGCATGCTTATCCTTTGACCAATGTAATGAAGTTATGCGTTGCTAGACCTGCACTGAATAACCAGAATCCACAAGCAGTAGTGTGCGACTTTACGAGGACAGAACGAAGTCAACCATATTCACCACACTTCATTCTGAACTGTAGAGCCTGCAAAGCCTCTTCTAGATATTTCTGTATATTAGAACTTGTTACATAAAATACATAATACCGAAATAAAGGCGTCATACAAGGTTAAGCTAATATAACGACGTTCTGCAGAGACTCCTGCTGGAACGCGCTAGTGCTATCAGACACTCGCAATTAAAAGTGAAAGGTTTAGTTCAGGAAGTATAAAGTTCCGTTTTCCCATAGTGTGGCTTTAGACAAGGTCATCGTTATTCTCCCACTTACGTGTAGAGCCAAGCACACATAATCTTGCCTCTAATGATTTTTTGGCGCGCCCAGCATGCGGCTGCAGGTTTGGTTACGTCGCAATTTACGGAGAGTGAACACTGGAGGCCAGCACGCTATGACGACAGGCCGGAGGCTATCGTGCTCGTTTGCTTTCACCTCACCAGCAGCCCCCCACCATAATGGCTGCCTCCTGCAAGCAATGAAAATTCTGTTCTATAACGTTTTGACAAAGAAAAAACATTTCTGCCGTCCTATTTTATTGACTTTCTGTGTGTGAAGCAAGGCTAACGGTATATCTTATCCAAGACGTAGCGTCCAAACATTGGCTGTCCCAGTATAAGCGCGCTAGCGTTTGGTGCATATGAGAACCAATAACTTACTGCGTATGTTGCTTCTAACACACTTGTCTCGGGCCTTTTGCGGCGGTGCTCAAAACGTTTGTTTTACGGCGAAGCTGTATTCCCACTAGAGTTCCACGTATCTTTCCTGTTCGTCACCGAGAACACCAAGAAATAAAGCGTAATAAAGAATTCTTGCTGAATGTGGATTGGAAACCGGGTCCACATGCTTCGAAGGCAAATATGTTAACTATTGGGCTTATGCCTTTTTTTTCTATATGTATTGCCTGCTTTTGACATGCCAAGAACCATATGCATGCAGAGCGTGAACATATATGAATCATATCGATGAGTTCTACCCGCGCTGCAAAAGAGATACAAAAATGAACACTTCCTACGAAGGTCTCGTCGACTTTAGGGGTGGTGGAATAAAAGCCCTCCGCTGAACAAGATGTAAAGCTCACGTGGAGAATTCTGCGCAACAGGAAAATTCCGGTTTCGCAAAATTTGTTGCCAAACATTCGTTTCGATAAGTACGCGATGCGCCTTTTAAGGGACCGTTCAGGAAGCTGTCGAATGCTAGCAAAATAATAATAATAATAATAATAATAATAATAATAATAATAATAATAATAATAATAATAATAATAATAATAAAAATAATAATAATAATAATAATAATAATAATAATAATAATAATGCAGCTTCGCACTATATAGTGGTTCCAAGCCTGAAAGAAATGTGGAGCTGGGCAGCCTTCTTTGTTTCTCGTCAGGTTTTCTCTTTCTTTCCTCCTCTCTTTCTTTTTGTTCTCTTTCCAAGTTTTTTTTCTGTCTTTCTTTGTCTATTTATTTCTACTTATTTCTATCTTTCTTCTCATTTTTTCCCCTTTCTTTCTCTCTCTTTCTATTTGTCGCTTGCTTCTTATTGCTTTCTATTCTTAGACGTGGTTTTGCCTGCGTTACATTAAACGACGACAGCATACGATAGCCCGGGCCCCTAAAAATGCTCCGCACTTGATATGATCATCAAGGCTTTCGAAGAACAAGAGGAAGAAGACTTCTCTTTGGCGTGAGCGCGCCCTCAATATGCTACAGCTATGCTACATGTGGTTTTGCCTGCGTTACGTCAAGCGACGACGGCACCATACGACAGCATACGACAGCCCGACCCCCTAAAGTGTTCCGCACCTTAAATGAACCCGCCATGCCCATGCACGGCTGGACTGGGTAGCTGTGCGACAGAAGGAACGCCCACGCGCCTCTTCAGCCTGGCCCGTGGCCCATGCTCTCTAATGCAGATCAAGAATATGAATATGTTCACACGCGTCTTGAAAATTAGGTGTCTCCTCGGTGTCGCATGCTTAACAGCTTCGCTGGTCACCTAACTTCACAGAGTGTAATGGCTCCTGAACTTTTTAAAGTGCTTCGTTTCGAACGTCTTTAACAGACTGCATACGTTAAGTTGTCATTCAGCTGACGACTAAATTTAGGGGTGTTGCGTGACAAAACCAACATAACATTACGAGGCAGTCCGTAGTCCGGGACTAGGATTAATTTTGACATCCTAGGGTTCCAATCTAAACACAGTGGTACGTTTGCATCAGTCACCCGTCAAAATGTGGTCTCTGTGGATGGTTCATATTGAACAGCGCAAAAAACGAGACACAAAGAAGAGACCGCACAGCATGAGCGCTCGTGTTGTGCGGTCTCTTCTTTGTGTCTCGTTTTTTTTTGTACTGTTCAATATGAACCCCAACCAACTAGCCCAACTCTCCCTTTCTCTGTGGATGGGGATCACAGCCACATTGTCGAGCTCAGCAGTGCGACTCCTCAGTAGCTAATCTACCAAGATGAGTGTTGCTCAGATATTTATTTTAATTTCTGATTCTAGAGCGCTGCCTAATGTCGACACGTCGTCACGGCTTTTATATTAGCCCGCTTTGGAACAACCAAGTTGAACAGTTCTGCCAGAACTTCGCAGTCGTCGAGCGACTGACGGAGAAAAGTGGCGAATGGCGGGTCAAAGAAATTATACTCTTCACCAGTGCCTACTCCTACCCATTTGCCAATTAACTTGGTGTGTATGAGTCACTTATGCGGCGCAGAATAATAACAGCTCATTTACCCGTAGCAGCTAGAACTTTCACTCTCACAAATAAAAAACAAAACCTGCATCGACCACCTGAGCACCGATGTTTTGTGTCAAGGACGAATAATTCCACACACATGTCATGCAATGGGAAAAAAGGAATTGTGGTGTTTTTTTAGTCATCGCAGTGGTACGCATCTGATGTCCCACTGGTATTGATGGTCGCAGGAAATGCCGTGTTGTACGAATTGGGTGATAAATATTAACAAGCTGAGTCAGCAAAAAAGTGGCAGACGGTGCGGAGGCACTGCTCTTTCCTCGGGAAGGGAAACTGTTGACGTCTAAACGAGCCAGCTGCTGGGTAGAAAAACACTGTTAAGCGTGAGCATTTTGTGCAAGCCATTTTATTCACAGCAAAAAATGAAAGTCGACGAAAAAAAGAGCACTCGGCGAAATTTATTTCAGAGCGTTCTTTCTTTTTGGCGTTATCGCTTGTTTGCCTACTGATAACCTGGCCTACAAAAAAAAAGCATAGCCAGAAGAATGTGCAATAAATATTCGCGCGAGTAACAGGTCACATCCTCAACAACAAAGACAACGAGCGAAGAATTGTACTGCTTCCTTTCACACTTATTCGAATTTCTTAAAAACCTAACGTGAAGTACTGGTGAAGACCGTGCGAGATTTTGTGGAAGAATAAGATTACAGCACTTCGTGGTCTATACAAAATATGGAGATGGAACTGTTTTATTAAAGAACTAAGGCGCTAAAGAACCAAACGTCCAGGTATTCACTAGAGTGCAGTTTCTGAAATGGATGATTATGCGAGTTGTTCATTTTTTAAATGCGAATGATGTTTGAAATACGAGCGCATGAAGCAAAGGGATGTGGCGGGCTCGTTTCTTTTGTTTCACACAACCTTAATGAAAACCAGCAGATAATGAAACCAAGGAAAGTATAGGGGATGTTAATTACACTATTTCAAGTGTATTGTAGTCACTCCGAAATAGATGTGAAGAAACTAAAAAGGATGAATAGACAAGTTGCCGCCGGCAGGGATCGAACCTGCAACCGTCCCATTTGCGCCTGACGCTCTTACCAAATGACTTACGGAGGCGGTTGTCCCCCCCGTCCACTTTATAAGATATTGCCAGTGAAGCTATTTATGCTCGAGCCTTTCCGGTCTGTGATCCGTGGTAGCGCTTCTGGACCTCATAATTTTGTGCTGTCGTATTCTGTTTTATTCATCACCTGAGATATTCTGTTGGGACGCGAGTACGCGGAGGAGAAGAGGCTGGGAGTCGACTTGTCGGCTTGAGTCCTAAGAAGATTAATAATTTTGTTTTTTATATTCGTTTCTATGCGGGGTCGCTCGCCGTTCTTTCTCATCCTCGGTGGAAAGTAAAGAGAGTAACCAACTCCAGGCCACACAACAGAGACGTTCGGTTCGAGTTTGCCCGTGCAATATCGGAAGATCGTGGTCAGTGCAGTTTCTTTGTCAGCGATGAACACAACGCATGTTACTATCGCGCTCGTTCAAATATCTGCAGGGTGAAATCTTTAGGTGCCTCATAAAACGTGAGAATTGACCGTCAACAGTGTCGGCGTCCCGCAGTGGTGGCGTCAGCACGAGTGATGCAAAAAAATCATCATCACGTGATGACGTCACATATTGCCAAAAGCTTTCACGCCATTATGACGTTATCGCAAGGAATCGTCGCTTGGTCAAGCGTGGGCCGATCACGGAGGCAGTCTGAAACTGGGTGAGCTGCAGAAAGCCCGCAATGCATCCGATGCTGGAAGCAGTGGAAAACGACGGTACAGAAACATGTCGGAGGTGGCCAAGGGGGGGACCAATACATCCGCTGAGAAGAAAAAAATCACCGCATCTCCACGAAGGTGAATGATGATGAGTGAGTGAAGCAGTGGGATAGTTAGGTGTTACCGTATATTTTATTAGGAGCGAAGCTCCTTAGGCCGCCACCCCGCTGTCGCCGTCGCCGTTGAAGCTCCCTGGCACGGTGCCAGCTGTGGAGTCTCCCCCTCACGCGGGAGGATAAATGAGCTTTATGAGCGCTGGTACGCGGATGGCGTCTGCAGGATGCGCAAAGCGCGAGTATACGAACGCATGCGAAACAGAGGCAGATTAGTCTCCCTCTCCCTCTTTTTTTGAATCTGCCCTCTCCCCTCAAACCGGCGAACTCGCGAAACCATCGCTTCACCCTGTCATGCGCCCAGTGGTTGGTCCGTTGCCTGGACAATGATACGCCGTGCGCGCCGAATACCGCGTGCGTCCCATTTCTAAGGAGCTTCGCTCATCCGTTTTATTCGTACACGGAACAACTGCTAGTTTTCTGGTTAACAGCATTTATTTTGTTCTTGTTAACATTTTATTCTGTCATATGGTTTGATTGATGAGTGCTTAAATGTCGCTGTTTTTACGGTGTTGTGGCCTTTTATCTTGTTCTGGTTCGCATAGTGGGTTCGCCCTAGAACGGTATATTTTTAGCCCGATACGTACCTAGGCGCGTTGCGCGCATATGCGTGAATTTTTTGCACCTGCGCTTCGACTGTAGACTACGGCGGCCGGACGGACATTGTGAGGTCTTAAAGGTGCTGCGCCCCTAAAAGACAATCGGTTTCGCCTTCGAGTCACCTGAGGTAAATGCGTAAAGGTCCCTGTAGCTTTTCATTTTCACGGCCGCCTGATGCATGTGCACACAAATTTCAGTGAGGTATAAAATTAATTGGGCATGTAAAAAAATTACCGACGATTGCGAAACTCCCTAATACGACATGTGAGCGCAGCTGTACGATGGTTTTCATTTGGCGATAGAGTGTGGAAATAGAGGAAAAAAATACATGTATGTGCGTTTAGTTGCATAAAAGAACCTTCCTTTTAGTTTTCTTTTATTGTTTTCATGTCACTTTTAGACTTTTTCTTGTATTTTGTCTCGTTTTTTTAATATTTTATTGTTTTTTTTTTTAGTTTATGTTTCAGCGGCGTGAACTAAAGAGCGTCGTGTGGCTCGAGGCACTGAAGGCTGAAGATCTCTCGCTGTGGTCTTTCGCTAGGTTACGGTGCGGGAAAACCGTGTCGACACTAAACGTAGGATCGGTCACTCAAGAGCCGTACTTTGAAACAATACTTGTCCTCTGTCCTTGGTGGTTTCGTTTTATCTCTGGACCTATTTCAAACATGCACACATGGACTGCGCCGGAGGCCCGTACAGCGCTGTCCTCATCTTCTCCTGTTCGGTCGTCACCATGGAGCCTACAGCACTGTAATAGGATGACCCACCAACTAGGACGAACTTTCAAATTGTGAAGTTATTTGAAAGCACTCGACTGGGTTTTTTTATAAGATAACCAAAGTAGCATGAAAGGAAACTTATATCGTGTGCGTTAATTTCTATCTCTTTATTCTGCTTCCTCTTCTCCGTCGCTCCCCGAACGCGGGCGCCGATTTCTCTGGCGTGGGCCGTAATAAACCTGAGAAGTGGGAGTACGAGTGCAGAGAGAGGGAAAGAATGAAAAATTCTTCGCAAGACTGGATTCGAACCCGCCTACCCTCTATCCCAAGGCGAGTGTCCTAACCACTCGACTATCCAGGAACACTCGCAGACCACAGCTTAGCCGTGTATAGTATAGTGTAGCAAGGGCGTGGGAAAGGGACCTGGGTGTGAGGAAGAGACATGAGGTGGGGAGGAGGAGGGAAAGGATGAGGGGGAGAGAGCAAGACATAGCATAGAAATAATGAGAAGAAGAGAAATAGAGAGAAAGAAATGCATGCAGAGAAAGAAAGGGAGAAAGAGAGATAATCAAAGAGAGAGAGAAAAAGAAATGCAGTTAGAGATAGTGAGAGAAAAGGATAGAAAGAAGGAAGGAGCCAGCGAGAAATAGCCAGAGAGAGAGAAAAGAAAATAAGTGATGAAAAAAGAACAAAGATGCAAAGAGCAATAAAGAGAAAGAAGTGTACAGAGAGAGAAATAAATAAATAGAAATAAACAGAGAAGAAAAAAGACATAGAAAAAACACAAAAGATAGAAGAAGAAAACATAGAAAGAGAATGAGAAAATGTGCAAAACTTCGCAAAACAGCCAAATCCGGGACTACATAGGTGCCTATCAGCTCCGCTGCATCTTTAGCATTGCGCATAGAATGGAAGCGTTTGCATTCTTTTTTTTTCAAAGCTCAATATTTTTTAAATATGGCACTTTCTGCGTATGCACAGTTCCCACTTCTTGTGTGTTAAAACTTCTACTGTTATTTGCCTAAATACAACAGACGTACAAGAGCTCGTGTATTCCATATATTATATTTTACGATGGTCATAAACTATTGTCGAACGTTTTGCTGTATGAACGATGGCGATAACATTAGTTGAGTTTACCCATAGTAGTGTAGCGAAGCTTTGGAACTATACAGTGGCTCGTCCTCTCCAGCGCCTTCTAGTGGGTCGCCCTCTTCGAAGAAAAAGAGCAGCTCGTGCTCAGAGTCTGTCCCCGCCTTGGCTGTCGCTGTCGTGCATTGTCGCCGAGTGCCCGCCAATAAACGTCTTAACATTACCCCGGGTACGAAAAGGGAGCCACCTGGCGACCTAACAGCTGGTTACTATAAGCGGGTCATGGTAGACCTTGAGGCGCTCCACGTTGACAATGTCGCGCCCTCGACGGCGCATGTCCGAAGATGGTTCGATGGGTTCGATCAGGTAGTTTACGGGGGAAGTGCGTTCGACAACACGGTAGGGGCCTTCGTATTTGGGCAGTAGTTTTGAAGAGAGGCCAGTTGCAGTGGTAGGGATCGAGAGCCACACGAGCGCTCCAGGGAGGAACGTGGGCGCAGAAGTGCTGGTGCCAGCGCGAATGCTCTTCTGCCGCTCTTGATCATGTGCAGTAAAGGTCTTTGCAAGCTCTCGACACTCTTCAGCAAGCCTGGCTGTGTCAGAAATAGGCGCACACTCAGATGGATCCGGCTTGTATGGAAGTATCGTGTCGATGGTGTGCGACGGGTGCCTTCCATATAATAAGAAGAAAGGTGAAAAACCAGTAGTGCTCTGAGGGGCGGTATTATAGGCGTAGGTGACGAACGGCAGAATGGCATCCCCAATTTGTGTGATCGGCGGCGATGTACATGGCGAGCATGTTGCCGAGCGTACGGTTGAATCGTTCGGTGAGGCCATTCGTCTGCGGGTGGTAAGCAGCAGTTTTGCGGTGAACAACGTTGCACTCTTTGAGAATGGCTTCGACGACTTCGGACAGGAAGACACGGCCTCGATCACTGAGTAGTTCCTGGGGTGGACCGTGACGCAGCATGAATCGGTGGAGCAGGAAGGAGGCCACATCGCGCACTGTAGCCGCGGGGAGGGCGGCGGTTTCGGCGTATCGCGTGAGGTGTTCTACAGCGACGATGGCCCAGCGGTTACCAGCCGATGTTAGCGGAAGTGGCCCATACAAATCGATACCAACGCGCCCAAACGGCCGGTCAGCAGGAATAATACACCCCGTTATTTATTCTGCAGGTGGTCTATAAGAACTGAATACATATACGAAGCGACAATAAAACAAAAAAGATGCACACAGGACAATCGCTGGATTTCAGCTCAATTTTTATTTCGGACACATGACATACAAAAAGATAACAACCACAAAAAAAAACATCTGATCTGACTTAGCACCATCATTCCGCAAACAGCTTCACGTGCCTGCCAATATGTGTCGCGCATGCACCTTGCTAGACGCAAATCTCTCTCTCTCTCTTTCTTTTCTCATGACAATTAGCGTACCCTTACGCACATGTTTGCCTCCTTGCGCATGTGCAAAGCTTGGTCTTTAACAAAGCGGTCGTAGGCCTTTAAGGAAGGGGTTATTTTGCTTATCTCTCTATTCTTCACATCGCATTCCTCAAGGCCCACCTAACTTGCTTGGTCTCTTACCAGAAACCGAGAAGTGCTGTGCCGCCGACCGTAGTGAATTTTTTCACATTATACCGCGTGAAGCTCACCGCCGCACTATTGCTTAGCGCATTTTTTGCGCCTTCTAGGTGCTTTATCAAGGTAATATGTTGTCCATGTGCTGTGTTATGAACTTTTTCATACGCTTAGTCTTGAGAAAACCGTAGGAAGCATCGGTATTTTATTTTAGTTGTGCGGATACATCAGCTTTAAAGATTGTATGACAGACCATCCATAAAGGCTACGTGCGATCGCCACACAAAATGAAATAGCTGAACACTGTTGGTGAGTGACTTCTTCGCTGTGCTTGTATCAAAGAGCAGACTACTGTGAGAACCTCTCGGTGTTTAATAACACCGCTACCATCCCACAAATTACTTCTTGGCAGTACCAAAGCTGTGCAGGCACTAAACGTGGTGATAGCAGCTTTTGACCTATTGGTTTCAAAAAAACTGACTGCCGTAAAAACACATTGATAATTGCCTACATACTGAATTGCCCTCACGAGGTTCGTTAGTGAGACAAGGTCGTTTGTTTTTATTGTTATCGACTGCACATGTGAGGCGGCGTGCTCAGTCGCTAAAGCAGCTGGCAATGCGTTATAACTGCGATGCCGAGGCGAATCAGGTTAATGCCACACACGAGGCGTATCTAAATCAAAATGACTGCCCCCTGCGGCGGCTGTTCGCTGGGTACCGGACGTCACTGACTGCGAAAGCTCCACGTGTGGCTCATGTACGAGCGCGCAATGCCAAGCGCTCCTTCAAAGCACAGAATGCCATCAGTCAAGCTCACGTACTCTGCGAACTCTGCAGATTAGCCCTGTACATGAAGTATTTATTTGCGCGAGTCTCATTCATTCATTCATTTATGCTGTCTGCTCCAATAGGGCTATTAAGGGGAGAATAGAACCGAAAAAAGCTAAAGCGCTCCCAACCTGAACACGCGAATTAAAATTTTTGCAAGAAAAGCAGCATCACTTTGTACAGAGACAATGAAAAGCAATGATATCATAAAACGATGCGACATTCTTAAACTTAATGTTGAAAGATGCCGCATAAGAAACCTGGAAGTCAGCATGCAAAGGCAAGCCGCTGTTCTGGCAACAAAGTTTGTGCAGAGATGTGATCGCCAAGCGGCTGCATGTTGTAGAGCAGGTGTCGGCAACCTTTGTAGGTGGAGGGCCAAGTTGCATAAATCCGATACAGCGGGGAGCCTGACGGCGAATCGGGAACAAGGGGGGGGGGGGGGGGGGGGACGAAGGCTTTGCAGGCAAAACGTAAATATTCGTCGATTAGACCGTAATTTGGAAAACGGGATAAAAAATTGTCTTTCTTTTTCAGCAAGCATGTCACAAAGTTGCAAACTTCTGTTACAACGGAAAATCCCGTTTTAGGTGAAACCTGCCACGTCAGCTTTCAGATAGGAAGTGACCTGAGAAATAAGGGGGGGGGGGAGCCGTCGTGCCGGGGGCCACATAATACTGCCCCGCGGGCCGCATGCGGCCCGAAGGCCGCAGCTTGCCGACCGCTGTTGTAGAGTATAGGCATTTGCAGCATAGCTGGTTCTCTTGAGCGGTACGTAAGAACAGGGCAGGTTGGTTTTCTAGGTGGTACGCTCAAACACAACCACTGCAGTTCGCGAGTTCCGATGATTTTAACTTTATATCAGCAGATTCGCCTCAGCCGCCAGTCTGCCAAGACGATTACGGCGGCGTGCACCGAAAAGTAGAACTATATTTCAATGATTTCACAATCACATCTCCATTCTAAAATAATGTACAATAAAGCTGGATGTCATCGCAATAAACAAAAAAAAACTGCGTGCTCAAGTGTCTAGTTTTCCAGTGCCCTTAGCACGTTATAGTTTACCATGCTTGACCAACAAAATAGGAGCTAAATAGGAATAGGCAAAAGACACAGATAACGCTAGAAAACCTGGCGAAACAGACAGAGTTCATGATCGCATGCAGCGACGGTGGCAGTCGTTTAAAGAGTATGTATAGCTAGGCCAAACATCGACAGGATACATTACTCTTGAAAAGAATTTTTTTCTTGAGAATTTGGATGGACTGCAGTGCTTACTGTAGACCTTTTCAAACTTTGAAAGGCGCATTGGCGCTGTCTCTAAAGAAAAAAATTTAATAGTGTGGTATACTAACTGCACAGACATACGAGGAAAAAACTCGGACTACCTCAAAGAAGCTTGAGAAGAAGTTAAAAACCAGGAAACTTGCGATAGGACCAAAAGTGGTAGACGTAACATTAAGAGACAGCAAGAGGGCAGAGTGCATTAGCGAAAAATACATACATTTTATTGTGGGGCAAAAAATTAAAAAAAAATAAATGAAAGTACCCCGGCCCCTAGAAGAAGTATAACGGGCTTTAGCGAAAAATACAGAGGTATCAGGCATTTCAGCCGACATTAAGGACTACGCAAGCGTAAAATTGAATGAGCTCGCTCAACATAGGATTAATTAGTCGCCTTCGCCATGTAATGCACATAATATAGGCGGCAAACAATTAAAGTGGTACCCAAACACAATTTCGATGCTCGTCACTGATCGTAATGCAGCATTAGTACATTTTTTTTTTTTTGCTGCACGAACTCGTCATAAAAAAAATTAGTTGCTTTTGTGACAGTTATGAAGCAGGTAAACCATGTTATCAACAAATCATTCGCCGAACACGATACATAGAGACCTGCAAACTGCGTGTTCGTAAATTCTAGAAAAGAGCCTGTTTTCTGCCTTTTAGGTATGAGATTATGTTTGCCAGCTTGAACCCGTGATGAAGTTTCAAGACGGCGATACTCTAATCGCTCTTGCGGTAAAAACTACAGTTTGGCAGGAGCGTTAGATGGAGTCTTCACGTCATGCCGACCATGTCTCATTTTTCTATAAAATGTGAAAGTGTGCTGGAAAGGAAACTTCCTGTACGAGGGAAATCGATTATCTACAAGACAATGCTGTTATCACTAGAGGCCGGATTTTTAGGAACTAAAAATCGTGTTTTAGGCGCCAAAAATAGGCAGGAAAAACACAGTTTTAGGCCCCCAAAATGGTAAATATAGGCACAATAAATTTTTACAAAAACTCAAATTTTCGAATAAGGACGTGCGCGACCTGGTCTACGACAGGAATGCAAACAAATGTTATATTTTACGATTGTACAAAGACGTTAATGATTTAACATAGCCATGTAATGGTCCCTTTTTCGGGCTCGGTTTCCAGAACACACTCTCTCCTTTTATTGTCCAGAATGGTAAGTTAAGTGTCCACCTTCGAATAAACACGCTCCTGGGTCTGCTTCTTTTCTGCATGGCTGGGATGGGCAGCACAGGATTCAATAACCAGACCACTAAAACGCCAGAAGGGTCTGTTAGCCTCGTATTGGCTGGGTCTAATAGCGCAGGGTCACTTTCTCCTCTTTGTGTGAACACCATAAAGAGCCCCTTACCAGCTTTGAGCGTTTGAGCTAGAAGTGTAATACATGCACTGCGCTAACGATCACATCTGCCAAGATTTGCAACGCTACGCTCCCCGGAAGGAGGTGAAATGTCAGACTGAATGCCTCGTGCCCTTTATCTCACGGGCGCGCGCACCAATGTGGGGGAGGTGAAGTTAAACATGGAATGCTCCTGTGTATGTCACAGTAGTACATGAAACTGCGAGAATTATTCGAGGCTACATGTGTAATTTGTGCAATCTGTTGCTTGAATAGAAGAATGAAAGTTAATAGAAATATTAAAACATACAAACGGATTGTGTACGCGTTTTTCTTTAGTTTTTTCTTCGAATCGAGAGCGTTGCGAGACTTAGCTCCCCTATATTTCTTTTGTGTTCGTGTGTTCGCCGTTCCCGCGTCGTGCTGGCGCCAGCCCTGACAACGCTTAGCATGTTTTTGGGGCATCGTCCCTTACAGCAGTTCCAGCTGTGCGACGCGCTGTGTCGTGGTAAGGATACAGGATCCGTGCTAGCCTCTCCAAACGCATAGACGGATCCATCCCACAGAAACAGGCAGTACACTATAGAGCGAACGCCGAAACGATACAACACCGCTTGTCCGCACGACCTGGCTTGGGCATGTCATGGGCACATAGTGTAATCTTGAGTGCGCATGGCGTGTTGATGCGTCAACGTCGTGTGATCTTCCGGTTCCGAATTTCTCTGATACCGAAGAGGGCAGGGAGGGAATTTGGCTTGCGAGTGGCAAAGGTTTCAAGCTCACCTACCGACATCATGCTTTCGCGGCTCGTAATGAACCAATTAAAAAAGTTCGTGTGGTACAAAGCTCTTCATTGGGCACGCGAACACTTCCAGTATCTGACAAAAATTTCTCGTGTGACCTGGTGAAGCGCCCTTTAAGAGTAAATTACAAACGAAACAAAAGCCATGTGCACATCTGATTTTTTTTTTTACCTACTTTCTACTTTCCTCTGACGGCACTCCATGGTTTCGCATTCGCTCTCCATATTCCTGCTGCTGCGCGGCACCTCCTGTTTTCTTCCCCCCCACCACGCCCAAGTCTTCAAGGAAGTGCTCCAATTCCATGGGAACACTGGACTGGCAAACCGGCGGTAAAAGCCGCCCACCACGTCCTCGGCCATAGACGCCACTCTCCTCTTCTCCCCCTCTCCTCTTCCCGCCTTTATTTTCCTCTCCCCATTCCACTGTACACGCTGGGACGTGCCCCTCTTTAGGGTTGGAGAAATAGCGTTTTTTCCTCACCCCTGCTCCAACCGCTCGCGCCATGTCAGTGCGGTGGGGGTAAGGTGGCCGGCGCATCCCATTTCTCTGCTGCTACCGGTCGCTTCCCGGATGTTTCTTGAACTAGGGAACTAGGTCGTTGCACTCCATAAAGTTCCAAAAGGTCAATTTTGGCCCGGTAACATGAATTGCGGTCTCAAACTGTACTCGAAAGCAAAATTTGAGGCTAAATAGCGTTCATATGGGCACCAATTTTGAAAATAGGCATTTATGGGCACTTATAGACATTTAGGCACAAAACCCAAAAATAGGCATTTATAGGCACTATAAAAACACTATAAAAGCCCTCCTTTACCCCTAATTCATGCTCATATATCAAAGTGGCGTGATAGGAACGTAAGGAAAAAAATAGGCATTTGCCTATAATCCGGTCTCTAGTTATCACATATTAATAAACATTTTTTTGTCAGGCACAATACCTCGGTATGTAATTAACAAATTCCGTATCTCAAGATTACGCACTACGTCACATCATCAATGCAAGTTGTAATGCACCCTCTGCGGGAATTTTTTCGGCACTTTACGAGTATTTGAATGCCTCGATTTTACTTCTATTCCTTATGCATTTGACACAAGTTATCGCTAGATGAATGTGAGAAATTAGATTTTTTTTTATTCATGCCGTCTCTGAAAACACCGTCATGAAGGTCTATTTCGCAGGAAAGCGTACTCCGCGTCATCTGAGAGAATAGCCTAGTCACTGAGGTACGATCTAATGCGCTGGCGCAGGTCTGACCCTTTCAATGTCATGGCGGATATCGAAGCACATTACAGCACGAAGTACACATATTCAAGGACAAACTTTTTACTGGCGCTTCTTTACGTAGGTTTTGTTGTCCTAAAAATTTTCGCAATTACTCAACTTATATATTATCTTCACAGTATCGGACCCCTGTCCCGCATCCTCGCAGGGGTGGGAGATGTTTCTATGATAAGAATATATACGCTCGAGTACCCGTATTCCTTCGGCAATTCAATCCCTTCGATCGACCCACGCATAATTTCTTTAAAATCTACCGTGTTTAGTGATCAACCGCATGCGTGTTCAAGACTTCAGATGTGTTCCACCGTAATAGTTCCTACCTACCTTTTTTTTTATTCGATAATATTCTTCCCCAATGTAGGGAAGTGAAACCGAACGCGTGTCTGTTTGACCTCCCTGCCTTTCTTTCTTTTACTCCTCCACCTCCTCCTTGTCGAGGATATCGTCACGTGCCCAGCTGTGCGACCCTGGCAGGAGACGCGGACGAGCCCCACCTCTTTTGGTCTTGTCCAGGTACTACACTAATCCGGAAAGCTTGCGCAAATGGTGTTATGTCTGCAGCTCAACATCCTGAAACATGAGCGCAGGGAACCATGACAACGAGAAATCACAGAAATATTGACAATGGCGATTCAGATTCAAATTACTTTAATGAAGCTATAAAGTTAATGGTTTCTCAACCCGCCACGATGGTCTAATGGTTATTGTTCCCGACTACTGACCCGAATGTCGCGGGATTGAATCCCAACGGTGTCAGCCGAATTTTAGGGGCGAAGCACCTTAGGGTCTAGGCTTGTCCGTTGTCCGGTGATGACGATGAAGAATAAGCGCGTTCCAGACGACACATTCTCTTTCTGCCAAGGATGAAAACGATCGTGAAAGCCCTCGCGCCCGCGAAAGGCAAATCGGCAACGCCGACAAAAAGCTGCCACTCCGGAGGCGAGAGCGCGGCATGCGGTGGCTCAACGTCTACGCAGAAAGCAAGCTACCCCGGAGGCGAGAACTCAGGAAGCAGCGGCAAGCTGCTACTCCGGGTTTGAGGGCACGGGAAGCGGCGGCTCGATGGCAAAAACACATTGTATGTACAGTACACACGCGTTGTCACTCATTTACATGCGCGAGTGTACAATGGCACAGGTGATTTACGGTAAGAATAATCTCCTGTGCTTAGCCCCCACTCGTCATGATTCACTTCATGGAGATGCGTAGATTTCCATAGAGATGAAATGCTAGAGGCCCGTGTACTCAGATTTATGAGCGCGTTAAAGAACCCCGATGGGTTGAAATTTCTGGAGCGCAGCACTTCGGCGCTTGTGACAATAATATTGTGCTTTTTGAACGTAAAATCTCAACAATTCTTATTAAAGTTTTATTTTCAGCGACCCCTTCGAGCAAAAAAAGTAGAATGTATTGGGGACGAATCTTGGATAGAATATTTTGGGCAATATTTTCCGCGATGTTTAGCGTGACGCCTTCGGAAAATGCCGCAAGAGACCTATCACAACTTTAGTTCTGCTTAGGCTGTCTACCTAGGGCGATAACAGCAATGAAGTCACCTGTTTAAAATTGATGATCTTTATGTCATGAGATCATGTTGTGGCACCTTTTCCTTCGCAACATTATCGCTACTCATAGCATGAAATATGCTCAATACGGCATAAGCGACCCACCAAATGTTTTATACTGATCTCACCCAGGCTGTCTTGGGCGGTAATAGCAATCAAATAATTTATGCTAATATATCTGCTTCGCCGAGCCACAACTATGCATGAAAAAACAAGGAAAAGCCCTGCAAACTAAAATCAATCTGATAAGCCTTTTACGCCAGTAATAATTTTGCTAATTTTAACACTACCAATCCATCATCGCAGCTGCGGTTACGCACAGACATGTCACTATGTGGCGGACCACTGCCATGGGACTGTAGATATGTGTATGGCATTCACTAGTTCATACAAGTATAATTGAGGTGACAGGCACTTGCTCTTGCACATAATGCAAATCTGCAAAAAATCATCATCATCATCATCGTCATCATAAGCAGCAGCAGCCTGACTGCACCGACTGCAAGCAAAGGCCTCTCGCGCATGTTCCACCAATCAATCCGGTCTTGTGCTTGGTGCGGCTGCGTTATACCCCAAACTTCTTAATCTAATCTGGCCACCTAACTTTCTGTCCCTACCCCCTCTCCCGCGCGATTGCCTTCTCTTGGAATACAGTCTGTTACGCTTAGTGCCCAGCGGTTATCTTGTCTACGCGCTACATGCTCTGCTCATGTCCATTTCTTCTTGATTTCGACTGAGGTGTCCTTAACACCCGTTCGTTGTCTCACCCATCCTGTTCTCTCCTTGCCCCTTAAGGTTCCACCCGGCACTTTCCGTTGTTCGCTGCATCGCTCTCAATTTAAGTTGGACCCTCTTTGTAAGCCTCCAGGTTTCTGTTCCGCATAACGCTGTTTTAAACCTACCTCTTGAGGAATAGTGGCCAACAACCAGTCATGATCTCTGCCCAACGTACTCCACTCAATTCTAATTCTTCTACTTACTTCAGTTTCATGGTTCGGCTAAGTAGACGTATTCATCTACCACTTACAGTGCCTCGCTACCTCTCACAAAAGCGCTGCTGCTTTTCCGAGAATGTTGCACATAGGTTTTCTGCACATTAATTTTCAGACCTGCCATTCTACTTTCGTTGTCCAGTTCAGTAATAATGAGTTGCAAATCGTCCTATGAGTTAATCATCAATGCAATGTCATGAGTGAATCACCGTTTACTAAAGTATTCTGCATTAACTCTTATCCCTAGCTCTTTCCAATCTAGGGCCCTGAAAAGCTCCTGTAAGCACGCGGTGAATAGAAGTGGAGACATCGTGTCTCCCTGCCTTCCACCCTTCTTTACTAGAATAACGTCCTCTCTTATCTCCTCTACAGCGTCATCCGCTTCGATCAGCGACACCGTATTCTAAAAACTTCTGGCGATTCACCTGCCAAGACCATTATATGACTTTAAGGCCCGGCGTAGTGGCATTCTTTCACTCTTCATCCTCTGTTAGTGATAAAGAAGGTTAAGTAATATTAGCCTTAGATGTTGCTCGCGACACTCCCTCCGCTCATCACATCGATGCTAACACGTCGGTCAAGTAACGCTAATGAGTAAATGATGTCAATTGTATACTAAGTAATACAAATCATTAATTCATTGTCAAACGCAAAAATATGCAAGATTTGCTGCGTTTAGGCTACTGAACAAGAAGAACGGGAGCGCGCAAAGCATTTATACCGCAATAGCATAAGTGGCTTTCTTTTTTTTCTTTTTTTTTAACAGCGACGCTGTTCAGAAAATCATTCCTTGTAAGACAATCGCAAAAAACTATCATCTTAACGGCTATGTTGCACTGTGCGACCTACTAGACAACTAACATCATCATGAACGGGTAGGTGCCACAGAAATTGGGTAAATCCCACTACTCACCAGTGGTTCACAAAAAATGAAGGCAACAGTTAGCTCAAGAAATGGCTGCGAAGCGACGGCGGCGAGCTGAAGACCCCGCAAACGTGCAACAAGAGAATACTAGGGAATTGGAAAGGCAACGGCAGCTGCGAGAAGACCCCGAAGTGGACCTTGTATTACTGAACTGTGTCTGCCCTTTTTTACATTGTGTTTGCTTTATGTTTGCTTGTTATTGTATTTTTTCTTTTTCCATGCTTGTTACTTCTTCTACTGTAGGTTCTCTTTATTCGTTGTACAATGTACTGTATTCCCCCCATATGTAATTCCCGTTTTCGGGCCCTTAGGGTCAATAAATGAAATGAATGAAATGAAAATGAAAGTGATAGAAAGCCTACGTCAACGACGAGGTGCCCGTGAGGTGCCGACGTGCCAGAGAGGTGCGAACGCTCGATTTCAGCACGAGTTTCTGTCCCTGGAGTTTGGACAACCGTGTAGTGTCTGTGACTGTCTGTAGCTTAACTCGAACCTCTCTGCGCTCAGAATCAACGTAGAAACAATCTAGCATCACCTAGCTAAAGCCTAGCAACGACGTAGAAGCAACCTAGAACCTGCATCACCAAGCTAAGGCCTAGAAAAAACCTAGAAACAATATGATTAGTCTTCAGAATCATCCAGCTTCACTGTTTCAAGCCTTGCGCGGCTTCGTGGAAGCTATGCCAATTTTTTTTATTTATTTTTTTTCCCTAGAACAGCCAAATATAGAAACAGAAACAGGGCTAAATTTCATCGTAACGTATAGAACGCCTAAGTGTCTTTCACATTTAAAACGTTTGTAATAAAAATGAGGATTTTCCTGGTTGTGGCATGGACTCAAAAATGAAGATTAGAATAAAAAAGGAGCCGAGTGCTGCATCTGTTTGAACCAAGCTGAGTCAGATTCATTAAATCAACGCTGCGTCAGCAATCGTGAGCAAACAACCAACGTGGCCGAATGCAATCTGCTTTCTTTGTGGCCTAGTTGCTTATTTATCGCGCTTTTGCTCCGAAGTTTATTTTTATTCGGTGAGTTCGTATTTGCTTAAGGACATGATATTCCAGGGCAAAACTCGAATGGAAAGCGTAAGATGCCCACTTTCCCATTGATGCCTGTCTGATAGTGTTTCTTTTGTAGTTCCCGCTACTATATCATATACCTTATTTTGCTCCACGATGGTATATTGGAAGTAGATGGCAACGAAAATTATGTTAGTGGGCACCTTCGAAACGAAGAAGTCATCCTAAACCGCGGGCCAAAAAACCAACTAAAAAAGCTAAAAAGAAGAGCTGAAGCACTTTTTGAAGCCTTCAATAG
>JALIZH010024405.1:0-130863 GCA_030522465.1 Rhipicephalus appendiculatus
TTTCACCGTGTACGCAGTGTATTTTAGTACACCCCATTGGTTACTCACTTGGCTTACGCATCTCACCTCCATTTCTTTGTGCGCGTGATTATATATATATATATATATATATATATATATATATATATATATATATATATATATATATATATATATATATATATATATACGCTTCTAAAAAACTGTTTATTGGTGACGTTTCGATCGGAGACCGATCTTCATCAGATCGGTCTCCGATCGAAACGTCACCAATAAACAGTTTTTTAGAAGCGTATATATATTTTTCCTACTTTGTTCTACGGCAACCGAAGCCAGACTCTTCATAATCTACATATATATATATATATATATATATATATATATATATATATATATATATATATATATATATATATATATATATATATATATCACCACAACTATAGCCACTAAATTTAAATATTTACGTACGTATAATCAAAACCCGCAGAGCTGCCTCTTCAATTCAAGCATCCTTAAAGGGACTGTCTACCACTCGGAAAATTTTTCCTGATTGTGGCGAAAATGAGAAGATCGTTCATCACATCGGCGGCAACGAGCATGCTTTTGTCCCATAAAAAAGGAATTACAGTTTTAATGTGACGTTGAAAGTCGACAAAGAATGACCGCTAGCGTCACCAAACAGCGATGTGGTTCAATCTACTGGTCGGACAAGAAATCCTCGCAGGAAGACTCACTTTGCTTAAAAACAAACATGTATAACTTGAAGTTGTATTTTACGTACTTGAGGCAGCTTTAGGTTGCGCCAGAGAGTAATTTTTGCTTTTTTTTCTCAGGCGTTCAAAGAGGCGTACGGTGGCGCTGCCGGCGGCGCGTTCACCTGCCTGCATGCCTACGACGGAGAAACGCGAGCCCTGCGTTTGTGTGCTCCGTTAAGCATCGCACTCGATTTGTAACGTGCGTGTGTGGTGTTGTTTACAATATCCCATTAACATGTGGAAAAGTGTATATAGGACAGACTGGCGCCTGCCTTAACGAGAGGCTCCGCCAACACAGCAACACATTGAAGGGCACACCCACATCACATTTGTCTTCTCATTGTCGCTCATGTGGCTGTAAACCTTTGTTTGATCGTACGCATGTCATCTTCAGGCACATGGATCAAAGATCACGTGAAATCATCGAAGCTTTCCACATCAAGAAAAATCATGATACTTGATTTCCGCCCCATCTATCTATCTTCATGATTGTGAAATCAGCCTACTTGAAAACACGTGACAATTTCTGCAGCTTAGAGGGTGCGCACGCAGCAAAACTGCTTGTATTTATTCGCTTTCTTTTAATAAAGACGACAGTTGCTAGTTCAGCGCTTGTCCTGTGTCCTCCTTCATCTTGTGTACCGTCTTTTTGCGCTGCTTTTTAAACCATGAAGTTCAACCAACTCGCCCAATTTTGTACGCTGTTGATATTTTGTAAGGGACCATTGAATGAATCCCGTCCATTTTCGCGTGCGTCGATAAGCAATGTCGATTGGAGCCTCGCCACCAGCTCTAAAGCTTCAACCAATCTACGCACGCTAAAATGGACAACATGGCACAGCTTTGTGGCGAAACAGTGGAAACGATGGGACGAAGAATATACAGAACACAGCGCAGTCTATCAACTGATTTCTTTGTTGAAAAGGCAGGTACGAAACTGATAAATCAGTTTCTTACGAACCGCCATGTCAGTTTGTTTTTTCTTTCCCTTTTGTGCTCATGTTCACGTGTTCATGAAATCTGCGTTTGCCGCTTTCAGTAAACCCTTTTAAAATTGATAGAAATGCCGGCCTGGGCCGACTCCCTCGATAATTTTTGTGTTATTTTTCTATGTTTGTTCGCCTTCCTATATATTCTCTGCATTTCGAATAAAGTGTAATGAACAATGGGAGACGACGATGAAGCAGCCAAGAAAGCAAGCCACAGCGTTAGTGATAGCCACGCGACCCGAGCTTGCGCTTGTCTGGATTTCGGTCTCTTGGCGTTCTCCGTCGTTCGTTTACGCTTGTACGTGAATAAATCACGTGATATTTGGTGGAGGTGCGTGGATTCCCCGTACGAACCTGGAACTTCGCTCCCGCAAGCTTCCCCCTGTTCGAGACATCAACATGGCCAACGAGGCCCCTCCCCAGCCTGCACCTTCGGCCGTCCACGTCACCTGCGGCGCTGTGTATCCTCAGCGAGATCCACCCATCTTCTCCGGCGCAGGTGAATCGGATGTGGAAGATTGGCTGTCGAGGTATCAAAGAGTTGGCGCCAGCAACAAATGGGACGACCAAATGAAGCTTGGCTACGTCCAGTTTTATCTCGCAGACATCGCGCAACTGTGGTATCACAACCACGAGGCTGAGATTTCATCTTGGTCAGCTTTCAAGAACTCCATTACGAACGTCTTTGGGCGGCCCGCGGCTCGCAAGCTTCACGCCGAGCAGCGCTTGCGTCAACGTGCACAGCAACCAGGCGAGAACTACACGGGCTACATCGAGGATGTCCTGAATCTGTGCAACCGCGTAAACTCCGCCATGACGGAGGAGGAGAAAATCAGGCACATATTGAAGGGCATTGAGGACGGCGCCTTTCAGATGCTGCTCGCTCGAAACCCCACCACGGTCGCTGCACTCGTCTCACTCTGCCAGAGCTTTGACGAGTTGCGTAGGCAGCGAGCGATCGCCCGTCAAGCCCTTACACCGCCCGACACGATCTCAAGTTTGCAGCTACCTGCCCGTCCTCCCGATCAGCAGCCACTCCTGTCCACGATCAAGGACTTCGTCCGCGAAGAGGTAGCACGCCAGCTGTCTTTGCTGCCACTCACGCACGAGCCTGCGCATGCTATGGCTCCGGACCTTCAGCACGCCATTCGGACCCAAGTTGCTGAGGCCCTCCCACCGATGTTCCAACATCCACCCGTTGCTGCACCGTTGACCTACGCCGCCGTCACTGCTCGGCCTGCGCAGCAGCCTATGCCTTATGGTCGACCTGCGATGCCGCCGCCCCATGCCATGCCGACGACCGCGAATGCTGCGTCGCACCCCTTCGCGAGACCTTCAGCTTCGTTTTATCGCCGCCCAGACTCGTGGAGAACGCCGGACAACAGGCCGATCTGTTTCTCCTGTGGGATCGCCGGACACGTCGCCCGACACTGTCGCCATGGTCCTTCCCCATTTGACGCCGTCGGCAGTCCTGTTGCGTCGTCTTCAAGGACGCCACCAAGATACAACACTGACCATCCACGACCCTACGCCAACCACCGGTCACCATCTCCTCCTCGGCGACGCTCCCCGTCACCTATGCGTCCCCGACCTAATACGGAAGAGGGAAACTGATCGCTGCAGTTCCGGAGGCAAGAGCTGCATGCGAGTCGAACTGTCCAAGGCCTCCATCTTTTTCGCCGCAAAACGTTATCGACGTCAGTGTTGAAGGGACCGCCACACAAGCGCTAATTGACACGGGAGCCGCTGTTTCTGTAATCTGCGAGAGCCTATGCCGCAAGTTAAAAAAGGTGACCACGTCCCTCTCGGGACTAATGCTGCGCACTGCCAGCTCTCAGTACGTCACCCCTTCAGCTGTGTGCACCACGCGTGTCGTTATTCAAGGTGAACTTTACGTCATTGAGTGTTTCGTGCTCCCGTCCTGCTCCCACGACGTCATCCTCGGATGGGACTTTCTTTCGAGTCACCGTGCCGTTATCGATTGCTCACGTGCGGAAGTCGCCTTTACGCCGTTGCAAACTGCTCTTTCGGTAGATCCCCTTCCTGAAGTTTACAAACTTGTCGTTGCTGCGGACACAGATCTGGCCCCGCAAACGTCCACCCTTATAGCCTTGACATGTGAGGCATCTCCAGACGGAACTGTGCTGTTCGCTCCGTCAGAGGTGTTTCTGCGCCGCCGCGGCCTACGCCTGCCGTTTGCTGTACTCACCGTTGAATCGGGTGCCACAAACATGCTGGTTGCCAACTCGCTGACGTCCTCAGTTAGTTTACTTCGCGGGGAATGTTTGGGAAACGTGCAAAACGTCGACCTCTTGCACTCTCTAGAGTTTGCTACAGACCAATCCCACCTACAGCTGAATGCCATGACACCACCTGTTGCCACACCTTCTGCTCCAGACCTTTTCCACCCTTCTGTTGCCGCTGATCTACCGCCGGCCCATCGACGCGAACTCTTGGCCCTTCTTGGAGAGTTCCGCTCCTCCTTCGACTGCGATCAACCGTCTTTGGGTCGCACAACGAGCATCGCGCACCACATTGACACCGGTAACCATGCTCCCTTACGTCAACGACCATATAGAGTTTCAGCGGAAGAGCGGCGTATTATCAACGAACAGGTCGATGATATGCTGAAGCGTGGTGTCATCCAGCCATCTGAGAGCCCCTGGTCGTCTCCTGTTGTGCTTGTGCGCAAGAAAGATGGTTCTATCCGATTCTGTGTCGACTACCGCCGGCTGAATAAGATCACTCGGAAGGATGTATACCCGTTGCCGCGCATCGACGATGCTCTCGATTGCTTGCAAGGAGCAGAATATTTCTCGTCTTTGGTTTTACGCTCGGGTTATTGGCAAGTTCCAATGGCCGATGCTGACCGATCGAAGACTGCATTCGTCACTCCTGACGGGTTCTATGAGTTTAACGTTATGCCGTTCGGACTCTGCAACGCCCCAGCTACCTTCGAACGGATGATGGACAACATCCTTCGCGGCTACAAGTGGAAGACTTGCCTCTGCTACCTTGACGACATCGTTGTTTTTTCTCGTGATTTCCCGACTCATCTTGTTCGTCTTCGGGCAATTATCACATGTCTCACGGCTGCTGGCCTTCAACTTAACATCAAGAAGTGCCATTTTGCCGCGCGCCAGCTCACTATACTGGGTCACGTCGTGTGCAAGGAGGGCGTTCTTCCGGACCCCGCGAAACTCCGCGCTGTGGCCGAGTATCCGAAGCCCAATTCCATGAAGACGCTTAGAAGTTTTATAGGGCTGTGTTCGTATTTTCGTCGATTTGTGCGTGACTTCGCTACTATAATCGCGCCTCTTACCAATCTATTGACAGCCTCCAGCGGCCTGTCTGCTTGGTCGCAAGAGTGCGACGAATCTTTTATGACGCTACGGCGCATATTAACGTCGCCTCCGATACTTCGTCACTTTGACCCTACTGCGCCAACCGAGATCCATACCGACGCCAGTGGTGTCGGTCTTGGTGCAGTATTGGCTCAACGAAAACCAGGACACGAAGAATACGTCGTCGCTTACGCGAGTCGAACCCTCAAGAAAGCCGAGTGTAATTATTCCGTCACTGAGAAAGAGTGCCTCGCCATAATTTGGGCTTTAGCGAAGTTCCGCCCATACCTTTATGGCCGCCCTTTCGAAGTGGTCACGGACCACCATGCTCTTTGTTAAACATGATGAGTGGTTTTCAGCGCAAAACGACGAAGACAGAGGAAAAGGAGGGACACGAACGTGTTCGTGTCCCTCCTTTTCCTCTGTCTTCGTCGTTTTGCGCTGAAAACCACTCATCATGTTTAACGCAATCCAACTTGCCCAAATGTCAGTTCTTATGCTCTTTGTTGGCTGTCCTCGCTGAAAGATCCGTCGGGACGCCTCGGCCGTTGGGCGCTTCGCCTGCAGGAATACGACATTCGTGTTGTGTACCGATCCGGCCGGAATCATTCGGATGCTGATGCGCTATCCCGCTCGCCGCTACCGGCTGACACAGCTTCGTCGTCACCTTCTGCAGCTGTCTTGACGCCAATTGACTTCGCCGACTTGTCATCGGAGCAACGAAAGGATGCGTGGATTTCCCAACTCCTCGACTTTCTCACTGATCCATTAGCTCATCCGGCCTCAAGAACTATCCGCCGCCAAGCCACGCATTTCGCTATTCGCGACGACCTCCTGTATAGGCGGAATTACGCGTCTGATGGTCGTAGGTGGCTACTAGTCATTACCCGCCACATGCGCACGGAAATATGTGCTGCTTTCCACAACGACCCGCAAAGCGCTCACGCCGGCGCTCTCAAGACCTACAACCGCCTGCGTCAGCGATACTACTGGCGCGGCATGTATACATTTGTGTGCAAGTACGTACGTGCTTGTACTGCCTGTCAGCGGCGCAAAGTGCCACCTCAACGCCCAGCCGGTACACTTCAGCCTCTGCCTTGCCCAGCGCGTCCATTTGACCGCGTCGGTATCGACCTATACGGACCGCTCCCCTCGACTTCTTCTGGAAATAGGTGGATAATTGTCGGCGTGGACCACCTCACGCGTTACGCAGAGACGGCCGCACTGCCCACCGCAACCGCAAGAGAAGTTGCGTTTTTCATCCTACGCAACTTTGTCCTTCGCCACGGTGCTCCCCGTGAACTTTTGAGCGACAGGGGGCGTGTTTTCCTGTCTGACGCTATTCAAGCCTTGCTCGTCCAGTGCAACATCGTTCATCGCATGACGACCGCATATCATCCGCAGACGAACGGCCTCACTGAACGATTTAATCGCACTCTCGGTGATATGCTGACAATGTACACCGCATCAGACCAGACCAATTGGGACACTGTCCTTCCATTCGTGACGTACGCGTACAATACCGCTACGCACGCGACCACAGGCTTTTCGCCTTTCTTTCTGTTGTACGGACGCGAACCATCATGCACGCTGGACACTATGCTTCCCTACAAGCCCGACTCATCTGAATACACTGCAATTTCTGATGTTGCCAGATACGCCGAAGACTGCAGAAAATTGGCCCGTTCGCTGACAACGGAGGACCAAGGCCACCAGAAGCTAAGGCATGACACCGACCGACCTTTCCCTATTTTCACGACTGGTGCACTCGTTTGGCTTTGGGTTCCGTCGAACACTCCTGGCCTTTCGTCCAAATTGCTGGCCCGATACCACGGGCCCTCCCGCATCCTCGCCCGCACGTCACCAGTCAATTATGAGGTTGAACCTTTGACACCGTCCGAAGACTTACGTCGTCGTGGTAGAGAAATCGTTCATGTGAGTCGCCTGAAGCCCTATTATGACCCCGCTATACTGACTACGCCTTAAGTCGCCAGGATGGCTACGCTCTTCACCGGGGGGCCAATGTAATGAACAATGGGAGACGACGATGAAGCAGCCAAGAAAGCAAGCCACAGCGTTAGTGATAGCCACGCGACCCGAGCTTGCGCTTGTCTGGATTTCGGTCTCTTGGCGTTCGCCGTCGTTCGTTTACGCTTGTACGTGAATAAATCACGTGATAAAAGAAATGAGTTGATAGACTGCGCTGTGTCCTGTATATTCTTCGTGCCGTCGTTTGCGCTGTTTCGCCACAATGTTCATGAACCAACTAGCCCACCTAAGAACAGTTATGGTATAGCTGCATGGTTGTTCTTAAATTTCGCCCCATGCAGGCGCCGTAGCCAGCAGTTGAACCCGCAAATGCGTGCTTCTAAGCACGGCACCTTAGCTGCTAAGCTACTACGGTGCGTACATTATCTCTCTCTCCTCAGTAGAAAGCTAAATTCGTACCCAGGTGCATCAGCGCTGCAATACGCTCTATTAGTAACACTGCACATTGCAATGTTAGCAGTCCCGCAATAGCGGTCTGCGTCAATAGAAAGCAACATGTCACCGCGGTTTGCCTTGTGGGCGTGGTTGAACGGGGGAACAAACGCATTAGGAAATCATCAGACAACGAGGCAGGCTGTACTAACGAGGCTGAGCTTGATTCATCCGCCCAGATTTTTTTGCGCTTCTACTGTCCGTTCTGCAAGCTCTCGCGTGTCAGTGGACGTTGACTCTTCGAGCCGTTCGATTTTACCTCACGGCTTCGCTACTAAATATCAACATGACACGACTCATTAGTCCTCACTCTGTATGCGGTTTTGTTGTGAGCAGGCAATGACGTCACGCTGATAGTACTCTCGAAGTGTCTGCAACGAGGCACCCAAATATTTGCGGTAGACAGAGATCTCATTAGTTCCAATCATGGCTACGTATTGATGAAAGATAAATGTTGACTCAGTTACGAACTATAATAGAAGGGAGACGGAAGGAATGGCCCTATTTTTCCTTCTGTCCGAAGTATTCTGCTTCATAAGCACACTTTTAGAACAAATGGAAGGAGAGCACGTGCGGATGTACTTAGTCCTGTTGATAACTTGAGTTTTATAGCACCTCGCACTTAAAAGTATATCCTGGTGTAAGTGATAATATTGTTCGTAATTCTCGGGAAGCTTCATGTATACTGACAAATTGTTTTGCCTTCATGAGAGCTCGTATGCACTTTTATTACGTCAGCAAGGTCTATTTTTTCATGTCGAGGCAACGGGATGGGTACTGCCGTAACACCCCTCCACTGCCTCGTGTCTCGTTTCGCTCACTCATTGTTTTGCCGCCAACATCATCCGTGCTGATGATTTCGACATAACAAGCAAATAGTCCACCGACTCTCACTCCACCGTAGTCGCCCACGTTGCATCACGGAGGCTGCGATGACGTCGCTTTACCCCCCCCCCCCCCCTCCTCATAGACACACACACTCTGCTCCCGCGCACGGTGGCCTTAAACCAGCCGACATGTTCCTTTTGCTTCAGAGTCACATAAGATCGCCATGTCACGTCCGCAACATCAAGGTTATGGAGGCTTCCTCTTTGACGCACACTGCTAGACGTCTTGTGATTTCCTTCTGGCTTTTGTACATTTTGTTCAATTTTGCGATTCTTTTATTTTTCTCTCTATTTACTTTCTTCTGTGATTCAGAGACTGAGAAGCCCCATTGTGATCTGCCTTGCCATAGTTGTCGGGATCCTGAAAACTAAATAATGCAAACACGAAAATAAAAGCGTACTCCAGGGTTTAAGATGCACACGACACCACGGTTCTAGCGTATTATAGAGGCTGAGGAGAAATGGAGGGTTGTATGCGGGCGAGTGGTGTTAAGGGAGCGTTCAACAATACATTGAAGAGAAAAGACGTAAGTAAGAAAAGAAGCGTTAGAGGGAGCAGCGGGGGAGGGGGGTGAGAGTACCCCCCGATTGCTTTGCTTTGCCGTTCTCAAAAGGTTGAGATACAAAAAAGCAATGGCCTCCACGAAGATACCGCGATGGGAAAGACCATGGTGCCGAGAGAGCGGGGACTGAAATCTCACGGGATGCGTGTTGAATGTTCCCACTTACAAGCGTCCTTTCAAATGTGGCCATAGATCTCCATTAAGATAGCCCCGCTTCGCGGATATAGCAGCCGACGCGGCTTCAGAGTTGTCTGCTTGTATACGGCACCGTCTGCTCATCGCGGTTTCTGACTAACGTTCACTTGACGCCGCAGTTTTATGAAGGCGAAAGCCTTGAATGCCTCATCAAACGCTAAAAGTGATCTTCAGCGTAGATGGCCTCAACATGAGCGATGCGGAAAAAATCATCATGACGTGATGACGTCTATACGACGTCATTATAAGATCACATGTCGCCATAATTTACGACGTCACTATGACGTCATATAACGTTATCATGTGACGTCACGCTATTACGTAGCCATGTGTCATCGACGCTTGGTCAAACGTAGGCCGACCACGGAGGCACTGCAAGCCCACGTGAGGTTCAGGAAGTTCCCAATGTCTGCAGTATCTACAATAAAACTGCGCTTACGCGTCCGATAGACAACTCCCAAAAAAAGATTGTGCGGTCATCAGCTCCGCTTGTCACCCACCGTCCCGGAGTGAATGGTCTCATATTTCTTATAGGGAGTTTAGGGACTGTACATGTCCGTCGTCCGGAGAAAAAATATTGCGCCATTGAAATCGGGACAACCTCACTGCTCACCACTGGCCCGCAGAACAATAAAAACGCGAGCCCGCAGACAGCAAACACCAACGTACGTGCCACACATATCGGGCAAATCCCACTACTGAACACTGGTCCAATAAAAATGAAGAAGGAAACACACGGGCAGCAAAAACTGATTGAAATCATGCTCGAAGCACCAAGTGCCAGCGGCAAGCCTCACAAGACGACGCTTGTCCAGTCTCCGCGTCGCCGCGACGTATAACGTTTGCCTTACGCACCCACGGACTGTGCGAGACGCACCAACACGGACGTCTGACTGGCGACGAGACGCGCGGAGCTTCGGCAGCGTGTGTGTGTTTTTGTGTGTGTGTGGTTGGGCGGTGAAAAAAGGCGAACCCTTTGGAATGCACGAATCGACAGAACGGAACATAATTATGAGCAGTGCGGATGGACATCGAAGACGATCATTTGCGTTGAATAAATCATTTATTGTTCTCGCCTGCCAGTTCGCTTATTTTTCACGTTGGTTTCACTCCTTAAACCAAGTCAGTACTTTCTTTTTTTTTTTCTTAAGGTGGCAAACTCTTGGCAGTATAACGGGTGCTTAGCAGGCGGTTGTGTCGCAGAAATTTCGCCAGGTGAATGTGCCTGCTGCACACTCATCGTTACATTGCAGGCCTACGCGGGGCCCGGGTTCAAAAGGCGCGCTCTCATCGTCACCAAAACTTGGGAGCACGTGATCTTCTATGATGCTTCAGCGCAGCGCGGCGCTAGTTTCTTATGATTGTGATTTCAGGCGGGCTTTTGAGGCATGTTGAAAGACACCAAAATTGTTCATAATCAATGACGCTAGCAATATATACTGGATACGTTAGGGCATTTACGATTCCATTTCGGGGTCATCAAACAGAAAGCTACTAATTAATAAAAGTCACCTCAAAAATTTTCCTGTCACTGCTCCTATAAACAGCACCCAAAGGAAATTTCGAGCTCGTCAGCTCGCGAGTCACCCATCTTCACCACGTGCAATGCTGCCGAGTTGTTAACCCGAAAGTGTTTTATGCCGGGGTCCAGAAAACTTCACTGACGTCATTTCCGTCACGGAGGCGACGTCGGTAATGTACGCGAACAGATGGCAGAGAAAAACAAGACGAAGAGGTTTAATTGATTTGGATGACGCGGAAGTCGAACTCATGTCCTCTCGGTCTGCGAGGGCAGGTCAGGTTCCGGGCACTCTATCAACTGCGTTACCGACGCACATGCATGAGGCTTTACAAACGCGCCTTATATTTCTCACACCTTCTCACTCTCACAGTGATCTTGGTTCGCGGGGTGGTGTCGCTGTCTGAAAGCGGTGAAGTATATACAGTATCATGACACGCTTCGGGTGGTTTCGGATAAACGGTCACTTTCGGTGCCTTATTCATTTGTTTCTTTCATTTTTCTCGTAGTTTTACTTTGTTATGCCTATTATTACTCAGACTTACAGGCTTTTGAGTAAATGGCTGAAAACAGCACTGCATGCTGAACTTAATGTCTAATTCGGAAATATCTCATTTATGCACCACATTGAACATCTCATGACGCGCATATTACTTTCTCTGCAAGCACTAGTAATAGCCTGCCATAACGCGCGCGGAACGCAATGTAACCAACTGACGTCCACCGCTGGGGGGGGGGGTCTCGTCAGGCTTCTTGCGGAGTTATGACAAAAATAAAGAAAGAAAAGACTGGCAGTGTCTTTTACGAAATTATTTTTTCTATTCGCACTTCTAAAGAAGCGAGCCGAAATATCTCCGACAATAAATGGGCAAACGGTTCTTTTTTTTTTAATTTTGAAAAATACATTGTGTCACTGAGAAGCATAAACCAAATACAAGAAATGTTCACACCGATCGTTTTCAAGGGAGTACAGGCGTTTAAAAAGAGACGGTACCAATATTGCAGACGTCACATCTGATACAGACGCATTTATGTGACGCTGTGTGTGCACTGGAAAGAAACGGAAGCTCCAAAACTTTCGGCGTCGACAGGCAATCGACAAACAGTTCACGTGAAGTACGTATACCTTCAAATGGCAATGGGAAAAAAGAGATCGGGCCTATCTCCCAAGAGCTCCTATTTTCTCTTCGCGTCGACTGATTCCTCCATAAAAATTTTCGCGAATAGAGGCGCGAAATAACACAGGGAGCCCATTTTCTTCAATGCAAATACCGGCAAACACGATGGCATACGGGAGCAACGTTTTATAGGGCCCGCTTTCTTCGCAAGGCTAATAGTATTCACAGGCGTCCTCTGAGCATCCATTTTCCAACGGCAGCTCGCCAAGTAGGCCTAACGATTATGGCGTGCCAATTGACATTGCCCGCTCTCAATAAAAGGGACAACGGTGGGTCGTAAACGACCGAAGACGCTTCGAAAATCGGCCGTGATCTTCGAGAGTGCAGAGAACGGACCGTATAAAATAATAGGCAAAAGCATCCGTATAAAATAATAGGCAAAAGCATCCGTATAAAATAATAGGCAAAAGCATCCGTATAAAATATTAGGCAAGAGACCCGGCCTAGGTGTCTTTTTTTCTCTCTACCGTGGAAGAGCGTGGCAAATAGCGGGAAATAAAGCAGACGACCCCCTTTTTTATGGCCGCCTGCTTCACTTAAGCCTACTTTGATTCTAGTCGCCTGCTCCAAGGTGCCGCTCTATTGGTTTATTTATTTTGGCCTGACATCGTCAAACCGTGAAAAGCGACGTGCCATTTTCGCCTTCCGAATGTGTACTAGAAAACAAAAGAAACTGGCAAGCACCTAAATAGCGAATGTAACAGCATCGCTCTGAGTTAGGGCTAAGCGCGCACGCTGCCGTCGTCACGTTCGCGCGCGAATTCGCGTGAGACGGCGAAGTGCTGTCTGCTCACCCGGACAATGTCCTCAGCTCCGCTCGCGAGAAGACGGCTGCATTGTGGCATTTACTATTGTGACGCCTATCCGCTGCCCAATACCTTCTTTTTTTATGTACTACAGATGAAAATACAAGGCGATGAAAGCGAGCTTTCTTGTAACAGTATAGATAAAGGGTACTCATCTCATTTGAATGTCCTCTCCTTCGGCTGTGCAGCCATCAGTTGTGACGTAACTTCTTGTACTATGTGTTTGTTCGTTTAAGCATTGTCTTTCACAATTCAGTGTCAGTCTTCAGTGCCCTCACTCTAAGAAAAAAAAAAGAGTATACCTGACTCTTTTCGGAGAGTTCTGACTTGCCACGTATACGACTCTCTTTGAAGAGTCACGGTGACTCTCTTGGTGGGTCAGAGTCGGCGTGCTCAGGAGAGTCCCCTGACCCTCTTAAGAAGAGTGGGAGGACTCTTATTCGAAGGATCACACTACCACTTCCGAGGGAGTCAGACGACTCTTGCCGCTGACGCTCCTACGCGGGTCACTTGACACCCACCGAAGCGTCAAGCGACTCTACGGCTATTTTAAGCTACAAAATTTATCCATGCTCTACTTTTGCGCGACTACTGCTGGAAATAGTGAAGTATTCATTTTAATCAACTCCATTAATACTTGCCGTTGTGCCCAGCGACTGCAAAAATAAACGATAGTTCAGTTTTACCATTATTTCAATAAAACTCCTCAAAACACACCATTTCCAGCAAAGTTGAAGCAGTTGAGGTATTCCTCATTTACATGCTTGTATGAGTATAACCAACCAAAATGTGCGACTGTGATGTGCATAGTGTCATGTCGTGCAAAATAAACAGCAGATATCGGTATCATGTTTCCATATTTATTCCTTATGATTAAGAATCGAAAATTCGTGAAGGCTGGAGGAATCAGACTCGTGACTTGCTATGTTGTCGCTCCTGTTCAGCGTGAGCAGCCATGAAAAATGGTACCTGAAAAGAAGAACGTCATATCATAATGAGAAAACGGAATCATAGTAAGAGTTTCCAATACCTACACAATAAGGGATTTACACAGACATCACGAAGGCTCACAACAAAACAACAAATGCAAAGAGGCATGGTAAGGAACCGTGTTTTTTGCCATTATCGTGTAAAACAACTTTCATAAAGTCGTTCAGACATGGCGTATGCTAGAATTAACGCACATAGCTCCCACAGTAACGTAGACTCACTCCATTTTGTTATAACTCCGAACGTCATCGCAGATGTAGGCAAAGCACGAAAAGAGCAAACAGAAACGAGGGAAAAGTGCGCACGGCGGCGACCGCAACAACGCGCGCCGTTAAAAGTCTAGAGCTTTTCCCGTTATCGGCGAGGCGAGTCCTAAACATTTAAGCGACTACCGCGTACGTGCTGAAAGCATCATACTATATCTGCACCTCAAAACCACCGCCTTTACGCCACCAAAAGCCATTATATACAGTGCGTCTATGTGTCCTGTACACAGATGATTTATTTTTCTTTTTTTTTTTTCATGTTTACACGCGCGGCAGCCGCTGCTCACTCGAGTATCGATGGAAATGTTATTATGACGTAGACTAAAGCGCACCTCAAAATGATATCGAGCATCTTCATCAGTGCAGACAGAATGTTAGATCAGAAAATAATCGCCCTTGATACGGGATTGCAGTCACTTGCACAACAACGCGCATAGCGGTGGTCTCAGCTCGTTCAGTAACAGTTTTAATTGGGCATCTGCAACAGCCCCGCTGACGCAGGCTACCGTTGGAAATGGCTGCCCAGCCTACTTCCGCATAGCTGCTGCAGACGCCCAGCTAAAGGTGTGTAATTCGTACATACGAAAGCAGTACACTCACCGTTAACAGGCGCACGTTGTCCGTGTCCGCTAGTCCAAAAAAAATCACAGCATATCCACGAGGTGAATGATGGTGAGGTGGGCGAAGCTTGAGAGGTTATGGTTGATGCCGTTAACCCTCCGAGAAGTTCGCCCGATAAAATCATCATGCAAACACGTGAAGGTACGGTGAAGAAAACTTTTATTGAGATTTCAAGTTACCTTTATATATTACGCACTTGTGGTCGGAGAAGTGCACAGCTAGCGGCGCCAACGTGCACTCCGAGCAGCGAGAGCAGCGGACCCCGAAAGGCGAGCCCGAGAAGCGGCGGCCCTCGGCGCCCGCTGCTTCGCTTCGTCCATGCCCCACCAACGATTCGACACGTACGGCGACGATCCAGGAGACTGAGAGAGGCACTCGATCGCCGCGCACTCAGGCAAAGAGCGCGCAGCAGCCAATCGGAGAGTAGCGGCAATTCAGAGAGTAGCGGCAGAGTAACGCCATCTAGGAAATGAGACGAGCAATGGTCATCTCTTATCATGGCCTCCGAGATGGCAGGCGATACTGGGGGTTACGCGTTACGCCTGACAAGGTTAGACTAAAGGCCTGACCACACGTACCCGTTGCAGCGAAGCCACGCGCCCTCTCTCCACAAGGGAGAGGGCACAGCGCCGCGTCAAAAAGACACGCGATGACGCGCTGCAACGGGTACGTGTGGTCAGGCCTTAAGAGGAGCTTCGCCCCTAAAATATTCCTCACTCCAAGCGTCACTTCGCGCACGCAGCCTGGCGTGCAGCCACCGAAGATACGCACGTTCGATCGAACTGAAAACTACAAGACACGCGACTAGCGACCAGCGCAACCAACGCAATGCATTCCAATACGCGGAGGAGAGGGAGAGAGCACGCGGCGGAGGCAGCGGAGGCGCCGCGCCGGCGGCGACAGTTTGGCGTCGGGGCTCGCGGGCCCGCCACAATGACGCCGTACGGCAAACGCGCGATATGTATGGCCGCGCCTTCATCCCGGAAGCCAATCGAAAGGCGCTTCACGAGAGTGTTCTGACCCCTTTAAAAATGCTAACTCTCTTTCTCTGCCTCTACCTTCCAAAAGGGGTGAAGTGACGACCCGAAGGGAATCACGGTCTTTTGATCCTCTTTTGACTCCTATTTTTCTTAGAGTGCTGGTAATAACCTTCCAGCTGTATACGAGTCATATTACAACTCCTGAATGAAGCTATTGTGATTGTGATACGACCTAAATATAAAACTATGGAAAACCTAGAATGGCATCTAAACTTGGCTTCGAATGGCTACATATGTATAGTTAACCAGAGGCTAACTCGTGCATACTGCAGCAAAAAAGTAACCGATTACTATTTTAAATACTTTAGGAAAAGCTCACGGGATCCCATGTGCAGCCACCTAGGACGACTCACAGGCGAAAGCGATCAATTTCTGCTTCTTAGATTTCGCGGTCGAGTGCGTCGATCGTGACTTCTCACTCGGTCATAGCAGGCCGAGCACGCCGATAAAATAATGTGCCGTAAGTATACTTGAAAAATGGCCACCGAGGCAAATGGGGAGCTATTGCAAAATCAAGAAGAAATGTATATTTAAAAATAAGGAAACATGGCATTACTGTGGTAGAACACCATGGCGACCAGTTATCGCAGCTTCTTGTATTTGCGAAAGCATGCTTCAAAATATGACAAGCTGAAGCACAGCACCAATTTACCTAGTAAGCGGCGGTCTTCGTAGCCTGCAGCAAGGGTGACATGCACTACTGTCTTGCTGCTTTCAGAACATACTTAGCAGCTATCCACCCTTCATAACGATATTAAGTAACAGCATATCACGGTGATATCAAGCAGTAGGGTTGTGTAATACATAAGTTTTCTGTTATATTTTTTTGCTGTTTAACAAACTTACTTTTCATGTCTCGTTGGCAAAAGAGAATTTTCGCAAAACTCACAAGTTTTACTACCCGGATTAAAAAAAGAACATTCGATTCAATTCACACATGGTTTTCCTCATTCGCATTCGGCTACGGGGTCCTAAATTTGATATTCGCGCACGGGTAATTACAAATAATGAACGATATGCAATTAATTGGTTACGTACATGCCTAAAGGGATATAAGTATCGGCAATAAACTGCCCGACGTTTGTGTTCTTGTTCAATGATAAATTGTAAGCTCATCATAGCATATAAACAATGTCGCAGAATATCAAAATCCCAAGATAATCAATGTAGGGCTTTCCTCAATTATTGAAAACTGTTCTAAAAAATGCATTTCAGTCTTGCTTCTAGTTTCATGCCATTTGGCGATCCGAATAAATATTCACCGCGTAGCAAGCTTTCCATGGCTAGCGTACGAACATTATTTATTTATTTATGACATACATGCGGATGTCATCACTAGAGACCGGATTATAGGCAAATGCCTATTTTTTTCCTTGCGTTCCTATCACGCCACTTTGATATATGAGCATGAATTAGGGGTAAAGGAGGGCTTTTATAGTGTTTTTATAGTGCCTATAAATGCCTATTTTTGGGGTTTGTGCCTAAATGTCTATAAGTGCCCATAAATGCCTATTTTCAAAATTGGTGCCTATATGCACGCTATTTAGCCTCAAATCTTGCTTTCGAGTACAGTTTGAGACCGTAATTCATGTTACCGGGCAAAATTGACGTTCCGGAACTTTATGGGGTGCAACAACCTATAGTTTCTTAGTTCAACAAACATCCGGGAAGCAACCGGTAGCAGCAGTGAAATGGGACGCGCCGGCCACCTTACCCCACCGCACTGACATGGCGCGAGCGGTTGGAACAGGGGAGAGGAAATGACGCTATTTCTGCAACCCTAAATGGGAGCACGTCCCAGGCGGGAAGGCGGGAAGAGGAGAGGGGAAGAAGAGGAGAGTGGCGTCTAACCGGCGGCTTTTACCGCCGGTTTTCCGATCCAGTGTTCCCATGGAATTGAAGCACCTCCTTGAAGACTTGGGCGTGGTGGGGGGCTTTAGAAAACAGGAGGTGCCTGCGCGCAGCAGCAGGAATATGGAGAGCGAATGCGAAACCATGGAGTGCCGTCAGGGGAAAATAGAAGTAGGCAAAAAAAAATCAGATGTGCACATGGCTTTTGTTTCGTTTGCAATTTACTCTTAAAGGGCGCTTCACCAGATCACATTAGAAATTTTAGTCACATACTGGCAGTGTTCGCGTGCCCAATGAAGAGCGTTGTACCACAAGAACTTTTTAATTGGTTCATTACGAGCCGCGAAAGCATGATGCCGGTAGATGAGCTTGAAACCTTTGCCACTCGCAAGCCAAATTCCTTCCCTGCCCTCTTCGGTATCATAGAAACTCGGAGCCGGAAGATCACACGGCGTTGACGCATCAACACGCCATGCGCACACAAGATTACACTATGTGCACATGACATGCCCAAGCCAGGTCGTGCGCACAAGCGGTGTTGTATAGTTTCGGCGTTCGCTCTATAGTGTAATGCCCGTTTCTGTGGGATGGATCCCTCTATGCGTTTGGAGAGGCTGGCATGGATCTTGTATCCTTACCACGACACAGCGCGTCGCACAGCTGGAACTGCTGTAAGGAACGATGCACCAAAAACATGCTAAGCGTTGTCAGGGCTGGCGCCGGCACGACGCTGGAACGGCGAGAACACGAACACAAAAGAAATATAGGCAGCTAAGTCTCGCATCGCTCTCGATTCGAAGAAAAAACTAAAGAAAAGTGCGCACACATTCCGTTTGTATGTTTTAATATTTCTATTAACTTTCATTCTTCTATTCAAGCAACAGTTGCACAAATTACACATGTAGCCTCGAATAATTCTCGCAGTTTCATATACTACTGTGACATACACAGGACCATTCCTTGTTGAACTTCACCTCCCCCACATTGGTGCGCGCGCCCGTGAGATAAAGGGCACGAGGCATTCAGTCTGACATTTCACCTCCTTCCGGGGAGCGTAGCGTTACAAATCTTGGCAGACGTGATCGTTAGTGCAATGCATGCATTACACTTCTAGCTCGAAACGCTCAAACCTGGTAAGGGGCCCTTTATGGTGTTCACACAAAGAGGAGAAATTGACTCTGCGCTATTAGACCCGGCCAATACAAGGCTAACAGACCCTTCTGGCCTTTTAGCGGTCTGGCTATTGAATCCTGTGCTACCCTTCCCAGCCATGCCGAAGAGGGACCCGAAGAGGGACCATTGCATGGCTATGTTAAATCATTAACGCCTTTGTACAATCATAAAATATAACATTTGTTTGCTTTCCTGTCGTAGACCAGGTCGCGCACGTCCTTATTCGAAAATTTGAGTTTTTGTAAAAATTTATTATGCCTATATTTACGATTTTGGGGGCCTAAAACTGTGTTTTTCCTGCCTATTTTTGGCGCCTAAAACACGATTTTTTAGTGCCTAAAAATCCGGCCTCTAGTCATCACTGATATTCTATGATCATACGATCTGATGTTGAACTTTCTAGAAGCAGTACAAAACAAAAAAAGCAAGCAAGGGAAGGGTAGATCTTATTCATGAATTCTTCATGTTCTCGGGTTACTTTTTGTGTTTCGTTCGCGGAAAACAGCACGACATTATTTCCTTTCAAGCGCTGCTATATATATATAGCTAAGGAAATCATTTGGGACAGTAATTAATTAAGTTAAATTAACCTTCCAATTAGTGGAGTTAGGCGGTTACGTCAAATGGGAGAATTGGAGGTCTTCATGCGAAGAACCCATTGCAGACTTGAGATTTCAAACCAGCGGCCTCTAGTAACAACTACGAAGCAATGAAGTTCATCCAAATTCAGCGGTGAAACCGAAACCAAAACGCGATAGAGCGCAACTGCCATATTCTTCTGAGACGTCCAGATTAAGTGAGTGTCGTCATATCAACCATCAACCGACTTCGTTGTGCGGGTGTGTGGGCTGCGCTTGCAATTATAGCAAGCATGACGAACATACGTTAACGAGTGTCGAAGAACTACACCTCTGAAATTGTTTTCTCATACAGTGACGTCATTCTGGTTCGTTTGCATGTTGCGTTCATCGGTGCTTCGGTTTTGGTTTCACCATTGACTTTTGTTGAATTTTATTAGGTCACAATAATTACTGGAGGCCGCTTTTTCTATACCTCGAAGCTGCGACGGGTTCATGGCATGAAGAACTTCAATTCTCCCATTTCACATAATCGCCTAACTCCACTAATAAATATAGGAGGCACAAAGAAACGAGGACAAGAAACGGCAGGACTGGTGCCTCGTTTCTTTGTGCCTCCTATATTCATTAGAACATGCCACCAACTAGCCCAAGAACGCGTTTTAGCTAACTCCACTAATTAAAATGTAAATAATATTTCTTAATTACTCTTCAAAATGATTTTTTAGCCATCTTAAGGTGCCTGCGGCTACAAAAGAAGAAACTGTGAAGCCATCGAACAAATATCGTATTTCCCTGATTTTTGAGGATTTTTGACATATTTCTTGAAACATCCGGTATATATAATACAAGTGTAGACGAATGAATTGGCAAAAATTCAAGCTGCTTAGCGAGACGTCACTGCCTCAGGGACCAAACTGTAAAATAATCAGAAATGGGACATCGAAGCCAATCACATAATGTAAGCGCAAGAGGCGGCATTGTCTTTAATGTCTATTCTCCACACATTTTCCCAACTATCGTCCCCACTTTGGAGAGTAACCTGTCTCGCTTTGTCGACAATGTTTAGTCAGTGTCTATTCTATAAGCATTTTTCCCAACTATCATTCACACTTTGGAGAGTAACCTGTCTCGCTTTGTCGACAATGTTTAGTCAGTGTCTATTCTATAAGCATTTTCCCAACTATCATTCACACTTTGGTGAGTAGCCTGTCGGCGCTTATTGAGGCTATCCTGGATCCACCACTCCTGCATGCAGCGTTTAAGCACCCGCGGTGTTACCCAGAAAATAGAGACTAGTCGCTCAATCTGTGCTGGGCAGTTTCCTCGGCTTCAGTCACTGTCAATTTCTTCCGACAAGAACTCCAGAGAACTGGAAAGAAAAACAGCGTCAGCGCGGGAATAATAATGGAGATAAAGGGGCTAACTTGCGCACAGTGGCAGCGTTACAAGCGAAGGGGGAAAGTACGTCCAGCGGCCGGCGGGAAAGCCTTCATTTGCATATGCAAATGAAAGGCTGCCACGCTAAAGAAGCATCGAAGGGCTCGCGCTAGATACCGCCTTTCCGTTACAACCAGCCCATCTCTAGCTATCCCATGGCACGCGTTGCGCAGTGGATTTGATCCTCCCCGAAATGATTCCCGCTTCCAAGGGAAGCTATATCCCTATAATTTTCATCCAGGCTTCCGCGATTTCTTTTATTGTTCTGCTTTCGCTTGGTCCTGTGAAAACTTTTGTTGCCCTCTGCAGGCCCTCGTTCTCGCCGTCATCAGTCTGTGTGTCTTCTGTTTGTGCATTCATATCACTTTTAAAAATAATTGATGTCCAAAATATTATGGCACTCTTACAAGGAGCCTCCCGCAAAATTTTCACAGAAAATGCAAAATAATATAAAGTTAATTCCAGCGTGCACGGTATTCGAACATATACAAGGGTGCTAGCGGAATGTTTTGGTACTGAACGATAGGCAGCGACATCTTGCGACACTTCGTTTAAACACAACTATAGACACGCGACTCGCACGTCTGTACAAAATCGCACATCCCTGCCACCAGACGTTTACAGGTTGCAACATTAAACACAGGGTTAAATATGTTCAATGCAACCAGTCTATATGAGGGACTACACTGTCTCGCGGCCAAAGTAAAATCCCTTGAAAGAGGCATATCTCTTGATGAAGGTGTAAGTAAACGATTTTAATGTTGAAATATAAAGTGATGGCCATCTTGCTACATAATTGCAGGGAACAGCACGTGTTAACCGAAGTTAGGCGCATGTTCTATCACAGGTCTGCTCAGATAAATACCACCCACAAAAGCCGGCAGATCCCACGCACTGTAGGAATAGATGTAATGCGAAGCAGCCAGCAAGGAGAAAATCATGGTTTACATAATTTGCATCTCCTATATTTTACATGTTAGGACCTGTCATTTATGTTCGTCATACAGTCTACGTCACTCAATCCCAAATTTGGTGTATAACTAGCTAACGAAACGGCCGCGAGCGCGCCATGAGCGTGGCATGCAAGTCATGTCGCACATGACAAGTCATGATTTTCATATTACCACTTGTCATTTATGTTCGTCATACAGTCACGTCACTCAATCCCAAATTTGGTGTATAACTAGCTAACGAAACGGTCGCGAGCGCGCCATGAGCGTGGCAGCAGGTCATGTCGCACATGACAAGTCATGATTTTCTATTACCACTTGTAAACTTAAGGGCTCGTTTGCTTTGTTAAACACAGTATTAATGAGAACTAACAAACGAAGATGCCAAGGAAAGTATAGGGGAAGCTATTAGAAGTAATTGTAATGTCAATGTGAAGAAAGGAAAGTGGACGAAAAGATAACTTGCCACCGGCAGGGACCGAACCTGCGACCTTCGAATAACGCGTCCGATGCTCTACCACTGAGCTACGGTGTTGGTCATCCCTCCGTCCACTTTATAGGGTATATATGTGTACTTAAACGTGGGAGCGTCAGTCAGCGCCGCCTGTTCCCATTACGGCGAGTGTGGAACACTTTTTTTTTTTGCCTGTAGGCGTCACGTAGTACGTGATCTTATTACGAGCGGGCAGCTGACTAATAATCCCTCGCATACCACCTGAAGGCATCAAGTCTGCCAGAACGAGACCCTCCTTATGAATGAAGGATAGAATTGTAAACTTAAGGGCTCGTTTGCTTTGTTAAACACAGTATTAATGAGAACTAACAAAGATGCCAAGGAAAGTATAGGGAAGCTATTAGAAGTAATTGTAATGTAAATGTGAAGAAAGGAAAGTGGACGAAAAGATAACTTGCCACCGGCAGGGACCGAACCTGCGACCTACGAATAACGCGTCCGATGCTTTGCAGGTGGTATGCGAGGGATTATTAGTCAGCTGCCCGCTCGTAATAAGATCACGTACTACGTGACGCCTACAGGCAAAAAAAAAGTGTTCCACACTCGCCGTAATGGCAACAGGCGGCGCTGACTGACGCTCCCATGTTTAAGTACACATATATACCCTATAAAGTGGACGGAGGGATGACCGCCACCGTAGCTCAGTGGTAGAGCATCGGACGCGTTATTCGAAGGTCGCAGGTTCGGTCCCTGCCAGTGGCAAGTTATCTTTTCGTCCACTTTCCTTTCTTCCACATTTACATTAGAATTACTTCTAATAGCTTCCCCTATACTTTCCTTGGCATCTTTGTCTGTTAGTTCTCATTAATTCTATTACCACTTGTCATTTATGTTCGTCATACAGTCACGTCACTCAATCCCAAATTTGGTGTATAACTAGCTAACGAAACGGCCGCGAGCGCGCCATGAGCGTGGCATGCAAGTCATGTCGCACATGACAAGTCATGATTTTTTATTACCACTTGTCATTTATGTTCGTCATGCAGTCACGTCACTCAATCCCAAATTTGGTGTATAACTAGCCAACGAAACGGCCGCGAGCGCGCCATGAGCGTGGCATACAAGTCATGTCGCACATGACAAGTCATGATTTTCATATTACCACTTGTTATTTATGTTCGTCATACAGTCACGTCACTCAATCCCAAATTTGGTGTATATCAAGCTAAGGAAACGGCCGCGGGCGCGCCATGAGCGTGGCATACAAGTCATGTCACATGACAAGTCAGATTTTCATATTACCACTTGTCATTTATGTTCGTCATACAGTCACGTCACTCAATCCCAAATTTGGTGCATCGCTAACGAAACGGCCTCGGGCGCGCCATGAGCGTGGCATGTAAATTATACTTTTCATGACAAGTTATTCATGATTTTCATGATATGACCAGCCATTTATGTTCGTCATACAGTCGTGTAATGCCGTACGAAATTCGGTATCTATCCCGTCAACGATACGGCCAGGAGAGCACAAAGTCGTAGGTTGCTAGATAGATAGATAGATAGATAGATAGATAGATAGATAGATAGATAGATAGATAGATAGATAGATAGATAGATAGATAGATAGATAGATAGATAGATAGATAGATAGATAGATAGATAGATAGATAGATAGATACGCTCAAGGTCGCCGAAGTTAGCTAAGAAATGCTTCGCATTTAATAATCAAACCCATGACAATGACACAGTTAGGCACTAGTTATCACGGCATGCTTTCCCTCTCTTTATGTGACAACAAAATAGTATACCTTGTTGAGCGCACATTGACGGAGCGCACAGTGCTTGATCTCACGTTTAAATACGTATTCTTTTTGTCAATAAAGCAGTTGTAAGTAGCACTCCAGGTGTCCTGGTCTCTTCGTCTGTGTCCTTGTCGACATTTGTGCAATACCTTTTCATGCTACCATAAAAAAAGAAGTTCTCTGAAAAGTAACGCGCGGAGCGATTGATTACTCTAAGTAACTGTAATCTGTCACTTTTCGAACACTTTAATTAAAATTTAATCGGTTAAATTTTTAAGACTGTAGTTATAATCAGTTACTTCTTACAGTGAAGTAATTATAATTGTCATTTGGGATATATATGTTTTTTTTTTTCACTAACGCGCAGAAGTCTCATGTCGGTGCCGAGCACTGCAACCGAGAGCAACGATATATGTCTACCTCTTCTCAGCCTTATCTGTTTTTGCGTTAACCAGCGTTGCACTGTTTGCAGGAAAGGTACCCCACATAGCTCGGGTCGCGTACCAGGGCGTTTCACACGTGTCTTTGCGTGCGTGCGTATCTATCGCGGTATCTTCCCATGGTTCACCATGTATTGCCGAGCTCGCTACAGTGTTCCCGTGTTCCTGTCACTCGGAAGAACTGTAAACCAACTTCTGCATTTCAGGATTTTACTTACCCAGCTTTCTCGATATAAAAGCAATATCGCGTAGTTTGCTCTTTCAATTCGTAAGGAACGAGAGAGGGGGGAAAAATGGAGAGGTGATTGGCTTTAATGCACGTGCACTCGTGCCGGTAAATACGGATTCAAACCCGTTCAATGAAACAGCCATGCGTATACCTTTGCGTGTTGTGCAGCCTAATTCACCGTGAGCACTACAACTCAGGAGCCGGCGTAGACTGAATAATGTAATGCAAATCAGATGACGTGGTCACTCAGAAGCAGCAAGGAGAACACCAGCGCGCAAGAAGGCGGAGAAGACGGCCTGCGAGTGCGCATGCGTGGGATTCAGTCACGTGGCTTTTAGGAGCCAGAGGTTGGCAGAGCTCCACGATCCCGTTTAATCAATTCGTTCAAACCCGAGTCCGGGCTCAGAAGCGACAGATGGAAGCGTCACAGCCTCTTGCTTGAGCCAGCGGTGGATCCATGACCATTCGGCGCGGGTGTCCTCGGCAAATTACTCGCTCACCAGTGCTGGGTGTGACGTTGCCAGGCCTAAAGCTTAAGGCGTGACATTAAGAGACAGGAAGACGGCAGTGTTCCTATCAAGAGGAAAAACTGGGGAGGTGAGTTGTAGGAATGGTGGCGCCAAGCGATGGAAAGGGCAGCAGGGTACGGCGGGGAAAATGTGGTTCTGTCGAGATTACGAATTTTTCAGGAACAAAAAGGAAGCAACTCGGCGATGCAGGGGTAACTGGAGATCGTTTGGAGAGTCTTTACTCCGCTGGACATAAAATAGGCTGATCACAAAAGATGGCTGGCAGCAGAAATATTTGTGACATAAGTCATGCACTATAGATACTCACTCATGAGTCGACTCAGTCAGACTCACTCAGACTTAGACCGAGCCGTGTGTCCGAGTGTGAGTCAGTCCGGCTGAGGAATATTTTGGTGAGCTTGTTTACTTTATAGTACAACTTATGTTCTGTAGCTGGCATGTGCAACCTGTCTACATCCCATGAGAAGTGCGCGCACATGATTGACCTAACTAAGCATCGCTCAACTCATTCATCACTATCTTCACCATATTTATCTTGATCCATACCTATTTTTCGTTCATTGCAAGAACGAACATATGTGCGCAGCGATTTGAAATCACCCGTTGTTTTCATAATATGGACGCAAAATACCTAAGTAGGCCCTACAAGTTTCTCAAGCTCAGCGCGTGTGCTGGCATTAACATCATTATCCCACACTGAGTATGACATTATCCGAAACCCTGTGTCACAATAAACGTATTAGACCGTATTTCATCACGTCACGTTTTCATTCATTAGCTTCACACGCAAATCAAACAATGTGGCAGCTGTCCTACAAGCAAACGTGTGATCTGCCCGCCCTGTAACAATATTGGCCAAGCAAAGAAACGAAACAAGTCCTTACTCTGGCCTTCTCACTGTTTTATAAACAGGTGCATTCCACTAGCGGAAATTTTCGAAAGCGCCACAGCCTGCTGTGAAGAAATAAACATCATGCCGTCCCATGTTGGTTCATTACAACGGTGCAGAATATGTTGATGATTCTCCAAAACAATGGAAGCTTCTCGTGAGGCAAATAAATAAATAAATAAATAAATAAATAAATAAATAAATAAATAAATAAATAAAAAGCCGGCAGATCCCACGCACTGTGGGAATCGATGTAATGCGAAGCAGCCAGGAAGGAGCAAATCATTCTTTACATAATTTGCATGTCATGTTTTGCATGTTAGGACCTGTCATGCATATTCCCCATACAGTCACGTCACGCAACACCAATTTTGGCGTATATCAAGCTAGCGAAATGGACGCAAGCGCACCATGAGCGTGGCATGTAAATGTCGTTGTAGATGACATGCATGCCAAGATTTTCATGTTACCACCTGCCACTTATGTTCGTTATACAGTCATGTCACTCAATCCCAAATCTGGTGTATCTCAAGCTAACGAAACGGCCACGAGCGCGCCATGAGCGTGGAATGCAAGTCATGTCGCACATGAGAAGTCATGATTTCCATATTACCACTTGTCATTTATGTTCGCCATACAGTCACGTCAATCAATCCCAAATTTGGTGTATCTCAAGCTAACGAAACGGTCGCGAGCGCGCCATGAGCGTGGAATGCAAGTCATGTCGCACATGAGAAGTCATGATTTGCATATTACCACTTGTCATTTATGTTCTTCATACAGTTACGTCCCTCAATACCAAATTTGGTGTATCTCAAGCTAACGAAACGGCCGTGAGCGCGCCATGAGCGTGGCATGCAAGTCATGTCGCACATGACAAGTCATGATTTTCATATTATGACTTGTCATTTATGTTCCTCATACAGTCACGTCACTCAAACCCAAATTTGGTGTATATCTACCTAACGAAACGTTCGCGAGCGCGCCATGAGCGTGGCATGCAAATCATACTTTTCATGACAAGGTAGTCATGATTTTCATGATATGACCAGCCGTTTATGTTCGTCATACAGTCATGATATGGCATACCAAATTTGGTATAAATCCCATTAACGATACGGCCAGAGCACAAAGTCGTAGGCGGCTAGATAGATAGATAGATAGATAGATAGATAGATAGATAGATAGATAGATAGATAGATAGATAGATAGATAGATAGATAGATAGATAGATAGATAGATAGATAGATAGATAGATAGATAGATAGATAGATAGATAGATAGATACGCTCAAAGTCGCCGAAGTTCGCTAAGAAATGTTTCGCATTTAATAAATAAAAGAGAGAGAAAGAGAGAGGTATGAACCCTCAAAAATAAAAGCAGACAAAGAAGAACAATATACGCGGGAGTGATGTAACCGGCAGAACACCATTAGTACAAAAGAGCACCCTGAGTAAGCGACAAGTCGGCATAATATACAGCCGCAAAATGCTGGTCAAATTATGCGTGATTCACTCGGCACCTATATAAGTGCAGACGCAGTCGACGCTTTATAACTTTCTACACGCACTACCTGCGACGGCTGCCCACGCTCATCCAGTGACAACACATACATATGTTTCAAAACTTGGAGCCAGACGCGAGACCCATTTATGACAGCGGATCACGAAGAGGCGCCGGTGGCAACAGATGGACAATGTTGAGAAAAAGCGACCACAAATGTTTCTAATTTACTGTATTTCAGGCTAGCATCTTACGAAGCGAGGGAAAACGGGAGAGCGCTTAGGTTTCGAACTTAAGCACTCTTGACAGATGGACGCCACGTTAGGCTCACGTAAACGATCTGTGCGGGCGTACCAGGCCGGGCTTTGTGCAGCGATCGCGTGAGGTAGACCAGCGAAGAAGAGAAACGATGAGTGGCCAAATTAGGCTCGGTTTTCGGGAAGGCCCGAAACAGGTAGGGCGTAAGTGACCGGCGAGTAATAGATAGACTGCAACCGCGAGTGCGCGCACTGGCGTATGCGTGTTGCGCAGGGCACGAAGACGGTCAGCGCTTCCGCTGCCGTGATACCCGCGGTCAAATGCTGGCCGCGTTTCGTCGCCGCCAGAAGGCGCCTCTGCGCGGCGCCCGCAGCGGCGCCTGCAGGAGTTTAGCCCCCCAGCTTGTACAATTCTCCTCTTCTTCTTCTTGGATTCTTGCCTAGCGAGAACATCGGACGACCACTGCTCGCGCCTTGCACTGCCATTTAGTTAGCCCTACTCTCGTGCTTAAACATTCGTTTCCCGTTTCCTGCGTTCCGTGTCGGACGCCACCTGTTGTGAACGAATAGGCCTCGGGCAACGCCATGACCTGCGTGTTCTCTCGAAAGGTTTTTGTCTTTTCTGGTTCTGTATCGGGCGTTGATGTTTTTCGTTGATGTTGTTTGGCAACGGGCCGTAGTTGTAGGCAGTAAGCTTTGTTCAGTGCGAATTGAAAGCTGTAGGGGACAATCGTAAGTTTTTCGTCGTAGTTACCGGTAAATCACGTTCAATAAATTTGAACGCAACGTTTGCCGTTTAGTCCAAAATAAAGGTGTAATAGAACCACACTTCCGACAGAATGAAAAGACAATGTTGGCCGTATCTATCTTCGTTCTAACACAACACATTCAAGAATGATATACCAGGCGTTGTAATCGTTGTAGTCTGTCAAGAAGAATTCAACGGAGAAAACCACTTATTTGAAGCAAAAACCATTTTCTGCGAGGATTAACAAGGAACAAACAGGTGCACCTTTTTTCAGAAGCCGTTTAAAACAAGGCGAGTTACATCCGGCGCCATTATTTATTTCATATGTAGAAGTTTCACAGTTTAAATAAACAAAATGATGTGATGCTCTCATCGTGACCCCGAAATTGCGCAAGCGGACACAATGTGCAGCAAGATTGATAATTAGCTTTCGATTTGTCGAGTAATCGATGCCCACAATTGTAGTTGTGTGCGATTAAAAAGGATTTACGAGTTGTGTGATCTTGAGTCTTTCTTCAACTACTAGAGTTTGTACACTAGGCGCATTATCATGCCTTATAATAAGTAATTAGCATAATTATACGTTTTCATAATACAGATTAAGCTCCCATAACAAAAAAAAAGAAAGCGCCGCAACATTGTCTGCAAGAAAAATTATTCTGCAAATGAACAGTATGAGAACAATGAAAGACTTAAGTAAACTCAAGCAAATAAAATAATATAATTTATGACAGAGAGCAAACATTACTTAAAATTCTATCATTGTACACTAAGAAAAATGCGCATGACATGGTAGCGTAAATAACAAGAATTTCTATAGCCTTGTCCTAAGCGCACTACATTTCACTTGATTTTATTTGGCGAAAAGCCTTAAACGCTTCAGGTGGTGAAAATCAGGTGGCGAAAAGTTGGCGCGTGGTGCAAAAACTCACGCGAGCACCTGCGCCCCTGGTGCGCAGACGTGTGTCTACTGCGGGGACATCTCGTCTTTGCGCCGTTGGTGTGACTGGACAAGTTAAAAAGCGGCGTACGCGTGATATAAAGTGAACTGTAAAATATCCACACAGAATGACTTTCGCCTTCGACTCGTCTTTCCATAAGGGACACATTGAGTATTTTAAGCTTTCACCCTATGACTCTTTTCGGGGTGTTACATAAGGGGTGGGTATGCAAAAATAATACTGAAAGTGGTCCGCAATATTATTGTATAGAAGTTTTGTTATTTCTTCTATGACGGCAGATGAGGTGTCGATGGCAGCGATGTGTAGGAGAAGGCCGTGGCAGACTTTAGCAGTGCAAGAATATAATAAACAGAAAAAGAAGGGAAAATTCATGCAAGCCATTCTATGACCTGCCATCAGACAGAAGGTCCGCAAAAGAAACCGATATGTTCCGCAAATACAGGCAACACATACACCATCCAGAATAAAGCTAGTTTCGGCTTTGAAGCTTTTTGCGCGAAAACAATATAAGTACACTCTAAGCCGCAAAGGAGCGAAATGGGAGTAAGTGCTGCATTTCGTCGCGCAAGAAATAGTTAGTCCGCGGAGGGGTTAACTGCAAGACGAGGGTGTCGTTTGCAAACTGAGGAGCAAGTGTCAGACCCTAGGGAGCAACGTTTACTCCCATGGAATTTTCCGGCGCAGTGGAGGCCTCGAACGAATGGTCAGTATGCGCGTAAGCAAATAATCCGCTAAATAAATCAACTGTCAACAGTTTATTTTAGTGTTAGCGGCCAGGACCACTCCGGCAACCCGGCAGGAGTAAAGTAATATCATTCATATGACATAAGAATAAACAAATGTGTAAAAGCTCCCTCCCCATACCAAAAAAAAAAAAGAAATGTGCTCGCGCCCAAGCTGTATCAAAGGGGAAAGCAGTACGTCGGACAGACGGGGCTCTGTCTGAATCACAGGTTACGAGAGCACTGCAACCTTGTAAAGAAGGGTAACGATGGCTAGCTCGTGATGCATTGCACAGCTTGTGGGTTCGCCCCATTTTTTTTAGAACACCAAGGTGTTATTGACAAACCATGTTGAACTAACCGGACTAATAGTAGATGCCGCCAAAATTGCAAAGTTGGGTAGCGATTGCGTAAGCACGCCGTCCTGTCCCTGTCAGAAAAACAATTATTTTTTGAACGTGCATTAGTTTTGTGGTTGGTTCGCTTATCTTGTAAAAAAAAAAAGGGTATGATAAGAATATATTACTTCTGTGCTTGTCTCCTGTAAAAATCAGAATGACAAAAAAGTACTTCTCTGCGCATGACATCTGGCTGTAGCGTGTGAGCATCACCACTGTATATATTCGTGATTCGGTTGAAATAAACCACTTTGTTGAAAGTTAGCGCACGTGTTGCGTCCTCCCTTCCCGTCCTCGTCACTTCGCGCTAAATATTACCTAATGTCTTACCAACAGGGCCGAATTTCTCCCCTTGTGTTGTTTATCAGAAATTTTCGCGGCTCTCTGAAAGAAAATTCTCGTAAAATCCGCACAATGCCTTCTATTGCAAGGTATATAAACAAGCCATTTTGGAAGACTGGGTGTTAAAATTGCCTGTCTAGCTAAAGGCTTAGCACCGCTAATCCAGGCAGTCGGTGACCGCATCGGCCACTTCGCTCGTTAGTTGCAATGCTAGGAATCATTTCGTTTCTCTATCTCTCAAATGAAGCGCGAGCTTTATTGATAAATAAGTGGGCCCACAAGCGTGTCGCTGTGAAATCTTGAAACGGTAAACTCCAGAGCTATAGCTTCTTGAACTTCATAAGACATTCGATTCCATTATGACAGGTTCTGCATGTGAAAGAGCAGTTTTCGTCCAATTTTTACGCATGCAACATTTCTAACAAAAGGCGTGTGACGTAACTAGAAGTGCACGAACAGTTCTGCCGGAAATAAAGAATGCTTGCTTCTGGAATTACTTTTTTCGGGAAAATCGATGAATCAGAGCGTTGCGCCTCCTGAAAAACATCTTCAACATCTTGCAGGTACGAACACGCGCGCAGCAGCTGTCGATGGTGCTGCTGCACTTCCTGAAGTCGGCTGGAAAGCATCCATTCGGAGAAAACACTGCACTTTTAATGGGCTCCCTTAGAATGCAGGAAAGCCACCCTATCTTCTGTACTGAACAAAAATTTTCGCTGAACGATATAACCAACAGCGTCCTGTACACTGAAAACCGAGGAAGCTCAAGACAGTGACAGGAGCATGTATGAAAACGCTGGAAATTAATAAATGTCTCAATAAGAAAAACATTTTCAACTGTCTCTGCAGCTCCCGTATCTATAATATATATACTGGTTAACATTTCGGCCGTGCCACGGCCGAAACGTTAACCGGTAAAAAATATTCAATTTTCCTAATTGTGATCCTTCATTTCTTGACTATATGTGCACCGGACCCACAGAACTTTCTTTTGAATCATGTATATATATATATATATATATATATATATATATATATATATATATATATATATATATATATATATATATATATATATATATATATATATATATATATATATATATATATATATATATATATATATATGTACTTCATCCAGCACGCAAATTCCCTCGAACCACGTTCGCGGAAACACGAATCCAACACATTTCACATTTTTACGAACTTCATCACAGAATGGTTGCTAAGAAGCTAAGAATCTAGCTACGTAGACTGACATGGCAGCACGCGCAGCGTCCAAACCGTAACGGTACCCACATATATATTCCTGCTACTTTTCACTTTGCTATGCACTGGGGCGTGGTTTAGTGGTTAGCGCGGGTACGCGGCTGCTGATTCACTGGGGACGAGTTCGAATAATGTGTGTTTGTTGTGAATTTTCTGCAGCTTACTTCTGAATTTATTTCTGCATATTAATTTTATATGTCGTGAAATGCACGTTTCAGGCTCCAAATGCTGAGTAATTCAAACAGAAACTGTAATAAATTTATCTTTTCTTTTTATTGAGAAGGAGCAACTGTTAGTCCCATCAGGAGTAACATTTCGTCCCTACGCAGCTACCACCCAAAAAGAGGAATCAATCAGTTACTCCCGTAAAGGGGTAAATTTACACCCCTACATTTGGTCCCTAAAAAGTACTGAGGACTAACAGTTCGTCCCCTGGACCACTCGTTCATCTTTTAGGGAGTAATAGTTGTGGCAATGCAGTTAGCCCCCCAAAAGGGGGGTAACTGCAATGCCGTATATTAGCGCTGTGTCCGCGCGTACCTATGTGTTGTGCCTTTTGTGCGCTATAGGTGTCCATCGCTATGCCCAGTAATGAGCAAGAAAATTGTCTTAAAACTTCAGTAGTTACGAGGGACACAACTGCTGGAAATTTCAATCACTCTTTGCTAACTTATCAGTTATCCTCGATACTGTGGAGACCGACTATTTATTTACATTTGCTCGTGCCCAGCCTGAATATTTCTCTACAATCCTGCAGTACAACTGAGACACCTTAACATGATAAAAAATTAGCAGATCCCAAGTACCATGGGAATCGATGTTATGCGAAGCATGCGGAGGCAAGGTGACTGGGTTGTAATTTTTTTAAATGCGAAGCATTTCTTAGCGAACTTCGGCGACTTTGAGCGTATCTATCTATCTATCTAGCTATCTATCTATCTAGCTATCTATCTATCTAGCTGCCTACGACTTTGTGCTCTCCTGGCCGTATCGTTAATGGGATTTATACCAAATTGGGTATAGCATAACATGACCGCATGACAAACATAAATGGCTCGTCATATCATGAAAATCATGACTAACTTGTCATGAAAAGTATGATTTAAATGCCACGTTCATGGCGCGCTCGCGGCCGTTTCGTTAGCTTCATATACACCAAATTTGGGATTGAGAGACATGACGGTATGACGAACATAAATGACTAGGGGTAATATGGAAATCATGACTTGTCATGTGCGACATGACTTGCATGCCACGCTCATGGCGCGTTAGCGGCCGTTTCGTTAGCTTAATATACACCAAATTTGGTGTTGAGAGACATGACTGTATGACAAACATAAATGACTAGGGGTAATATGGAAATCATGACTTGTCATGTGCGACATGACTTGCATGCCACTCTCATGGCGCGCTCGCGGACGTTTCGTTAGCTTGATATACTACACCAAACTTGGTATTGAGTGACGTGACTGTATGACGAACACAAATGACAAGTGGTAATATGGAAATCATGACTTGTCATGTGCGACATGACTTGCATGCCACGCTCATGGCGTGCTCGCGGCCGTTTCGTTAGCTTGAGATACACCAAACTCGGTATTGAGTGACATGACTGTATGACGAACATAAATTACAAGTGGTAATATGGAAATCATGACATGTCATGGGCGACATGGCTTGCATTCCACGCTCATGGCGCGCTCGCGGCCGTTTCGTTAGCTTGATATACACCAAATTTGGTATTGAGTGACATGACTGTATAACGAACATAAGTGGCAGGTGGTAACATGAAAATCTTGGCATGCATGTCATCTACAACGTCATTTACATGCCACGCTCATGGTGCGCTTGCGTCCAGTTCGCTAGCTTGATATACACCAAAATTGGTATTGCGCGACGTGACTGAATGACGAACATAAATGACAGGTCCTAACATGTAAAACAAGACATGCAAATTATGTAAAGCATGATTTGCTCCTTCGTGGCTACTTCGCATTACATCGATTCTCACAGTGCGTGCAGGGTTGCCAGGTTGGGCTATAAATAGCCAAATAGGGCTCCCTTTTTTTCTGGAGTTGGCGGGACTTTTTGGTCGTAGGCTATTTGGCTACTTTGGGCTATTACCTGCCTTCGCTTCATAAGCTCACTTTCCAGTGCCTTTTCTCATCTTTATTGGTTCTTGTGCCTCATTGTCGATGTGAATCAAGTGTTTACTTGTATAGTTGTTTTTCGTTCATTCTTTCTACTATACTTTCCCTGTCCTTTTGCATTCTTTAGGTATCAGCAGCCTTCACCAGACAGTTGCGGCTGTCAGTAACAATGTATTCCTTTCCTTTCAAAGCGAAGCTTCCTTTTGCCGGTTTCGCGTGGCTGCTGAGTCGTTCATTCTCACGGCGGATAAATTAAATTTGTGGATTTCAATATAAGTGTAAATGAAAGCACACGCCAAGAGGCTTAAAGTATTTTGAAGCGTTATGCCTGCAATCACCAAACTCTACGCATCACCGTTGGTTTTAAAGGATACAATTTATCACTTTACATTTGTTTCACTTGAAATGAGTTCCGACATAAGCGTTCGTTGTGATGCGCATCGTTTAGCTTTAGTTATTCGGTTAAAGTAATAAACAAGCCATTCTTCTCCTCCATTGGGTTCCCCTTTCCTTTGGCTATAATCCTGAGATTGTGGCTTCACTTCAAAGAAGACAAATTAACTCGCTAGACCCTTCATAAAGTTGATTATCTACCTACAAAGAGCAACAATAAAATACAAATGCCAGCAAGCAAGGCGGCACTTCACTTCCGTTTCTGCTTTTTGCAGCAGATATGCGCTCTTGCATTGAGGAGCAGCAGACTCGAAGACACATGTCGTATGGGTAACTCTCTACAAAAGGTGTTGCTTCTTTTAATCGGGTTTTTATTTGTTAATCTTGTTTCATTTCATTGTTTTGTTCATTTATAAACTCTATCTGTATTAAAATAATAAACAGAAGCCTTTTTCTATAATGAATTCTTTTTGGCTATTTTGGGCTATTTTTATGAATTACATTTGGCGACTTTTGGGCTATTATTGGGGCTGAATTTGGCGGGTTGCTCTCTGAGTACCTGGAAACCCCTGAGTGCGTGGGATCTGCCGGCTTTTATTGAGCGAAACGTTACGAAATGACGTTAAAGACCTGTACAAATGTTGCACGCAGAGACACATGTTGAACAGTCGCATACATAGGCGTGCGCACGAAGGGGGGCAGTGAGGGCGGTCGCCCCCCCCCCCTAGTTACCTAAGGAGGGAGGGGCGCAAACTCGGCCCTATACGTTGACTTAATAGGGGAGGGGGGCGCTGCAACGAAGCTTCGCCCCCCTCTGAAGGGGAACCCTGCGCACGCTTATGCTCGCATATGTTTCATATAAGCAGTTGTTTACAGTTGCGTAACGATGCCAACAGAAACATGGGTAACAACTTCAAAGCGCCAAAAAACAAGGACAAACGAAAAAGAGTGTTATATTGGTCAGTCGTGCCGATGCCTGAATGTAAGGCTTAGAGAGCACCACAGCTCGCTTAAAGGCACGGCCTATTCTCACCTTGCGCGGCATTGTAGTGATTGCGGATGCCTACCCGGGTTCTCTGACACTTCTGTCATTTTCAAACACGGGAATAAATTAACAAGGGAGATTGTCGAAGCCTTTCTGATGAAAGGGAAAGGCGACGCGTGTGTCAGCCAGCCGTCACTGGATCTGCTTGAAAGTGAATTTAATCTGCTGCAGAAGTCTGGCGTCATACCTAAGTGACTTTGTGTTATTATTTTTGTGGGTTTTTGTCAGCCGTCTGCGCATGTGTGCGCGCATGTGCGCCTTTTAATGTGGTTTTCCTTTTTCACTTTGCTTTGTAATAAATTCAGCTTCAAGTTAGCGCTCGTTGTGTCCACTCTTTTTTCGTTTGTCCTTGTTTTTTGGCGCTTTGAAGTTGTTACAAAATGTCTTACAAACTTGCCCAAGCTTCCGTGCTCCTAAGAAACATGGGTATTAGCAACACCAAAAGCGGTAATCTGATATGTAGCACTTGTGCTTGCGAGGATGGTAGCCCTGGATTGTGCTTCGTGGACTAACTACAGTGGAAGGCGGTTAAGTATACAAGTGATGTTAACGCGACATGACGCCTGCCTCATAAGAGTACATATGTAATGTTTATAAAATTTGATAGCCAGCACTGCAACCACAATTGACGTTTCACCTACATTACGTCTGCATAAGGTCTTTTTCCAAAGCAGTTCTGAGACCTGGCGTGGCTCTGTGGTAGAATACTTGATTGCCACGCAGATTGCTTGGGTTTGATTCCGGCTGGGATCCTGATATTTATTATTTGCATTCGTCGGGTCAACGCTGCCGACGTCAGTTTTTCTTAACGCTCTCGCATTTAAATTACTAATGTCTGTCCTCGCCGTTCCTGGGTAGATATAAATTGTCAAACACCTGGGGCGCATACCCGCATACCACGGCCCGTGGTATACGGAAATGTGCCACATGTGTCTGCAGGAAAGGGTTTGACGATGTACGCGACATGATTTTCATGTTATTCATGTCATGACCAGCCAGACATATTCTTCAATACCTCTTACCCTCCCATACAAATTTTGGTGTACCTCAAGGAAAGCAGGCGATCACGAGAGCACCCAGACGTAGGCGGCTAGATAGATAGATAGATAGATAGATAGATAGATAGATAGATAGATAGATAGATAGATAGATAGATAGATAGATAGATAGATAGATAGATAGATAGATAGATAGATAGATAGATAGATAGATAGATAGATAGATAGATAGATAGATAGATAGATAGATAGATAGATAGATAGATAGATAGATAGATAGATAGATAGATAGATAGATAGATAGATAGATAGAAACGCAAAAGTGCTTACAGTGCGCAAAGAAATAAAGAAATGCTTCGCATTTAAAAAAAGGTGCGCATGCAGTCACAGACACACGAGAAGAGATTGCGCACATGTTTGTGTTGTCTTGATCACTTCTCCTGTCTCAAATGGCCGTGACTCTTCTGGATTCGAGAATACACTCAGAGACACTCCCATGATATATAAAGAAATTGCAAAAAAAATCAGTACATAGGTGGGAAACTACCCCCTCCTCCATACATCAAAGTTAAAAGGGCACAAGCAGTGAACCTTAGACAATAACAAATGCGTTAATTACTCATCTGGGAAATACAAGGAATGGCATAACATTCAAGATATGAATACTATAAGTAAAAGTAAATCATGCAAGGTGCTTTGGGAGTGTGGGTCGCTTGGCCATAGCATAATCAGGTTCCAAACCATAATCATGTCGCAAGAACACAAGCAGCAGCTCCTAGCTTTCCTAGCTTTACAGTGCACCCATGGTATGGACAGTGGGCGTGACCTCTCGGTACCAACGTGGCAGTAGTTGGGCGAGCTATCCTTCTCTGTACCTTTTCCTGCACAACTATAGTATTTTCTCACCTCAATGTATACGTACACGCGAGCATCTTCTTGGTGTACGGACCACGGCCCTACACATTGACGGTGCCACAAAATAATAATAATTATAGTATTAATAATAATAATAATAATAATAATAATAATAATGATAATAATAATAATAATCAAGAACGTTGGGGAACTCCTTTACGTAGTTTTGCATTAATGGTTTTTGTGTGCAGCAGTGTCGCTACCTTCTCCTGTTGATAACATAAATACATGGGTGCCAGTGAGATCACATCGGGAGGTACATAAGCTCACTGGTATTTTACTATTGCTTGGGCAAATTATACAATCTAACCCCACATAGAAAACTAAACACACCTGCAGGGCTTAACACGAGCTTTGCCCAGTAAAGCTCGGCCAACGGGGCTCAGTTCTAGTTTTTTGTCTCTCTCAAACTTTCAATTTTCATCACGCTAAAGACGGATGTTGCCGAGCCGCGAAATACCGCTTTGAAAATGAAGCCACTGCTGCGCTTCAAAATTTTAGAGCAACTGTAACTTTGGCAACGCCGCCAGATCTCGACTCTTCACACGTCACTTACTCTCGTCGCTATATGGGGGGGGTGTTGCAGACTACTGCTCCGCCTCACAATACGTCTGTTGCGGAAACTTTGGGGCTCCATGACATGAACGCATTCGCGGCACAATGTTCCGTGCAGACGAGCTACGCGGCCACATAATGTACCAAACAGACGATGCAATTCAGCTCTTGTTTCGCGTCGCATTCATATCATTTGGTTTTCCTGCCTTTACGCTTATTACAACGATATATAAGACGAGCAACTAGGTGCACAATAGCATGCACTGCTTTTGGAAGACAGATATGGCCTCAGCCCCTATTTCTAAGTACCAGAATTTATCCTTCCGCGCCACGCAGATTAACCATAATAATAATAATAATAATGGTTGGTGTTCAACGTCCCAAAACCACCATATGATTATGAGCGACGCCGTAGACGAGGGCTCCGGAAATTTCGTTCTCCTGAGGTTCTTTAACGCACCTAAATCTAAGTACACGAGCCTCGATCATTTTCGCCTCCATCGTAAATGCGGCCGCCGCGGCCTGGATTGGATCTCGCGACTTGCGGGTCTGCAGTCGAGCACCATAAACACTAGGCCAACGCGGCGGTTAAGCAAATAAGCCAATGCAGTCTGCTCGCACAACAGTCACTTTTGCGACAATGAGTCTATCCTTCGTCTTGATGCTAGAAAATGAACGTTGCCAAAAATCCGACATCCTTTTCTCAGTTCGCTACCGTCTTCACGTTTCTCGGCGTACGCAACGCTGCTTTGAACTATAGTGACCAAACTAAGCGCTCCCACGATGAGGCATGAAAATAGCGGTACAGACAGGCAGCAGACCGCGGCGAAAATCTCGCGTCGTTCCAAATCACGCGAGTAGCAACGGTTCCCGCCTTCCCGCAAGCTCCCTAAATAAAACCCGTCTCACTAGCGCTGCGCGCACAACAAATCTTCCCTCCTGCGTAGGCGGCGCTTAGATCGTCCATCAAACGCCTACTCTCGCAAGAAAACCGTTGCACCCTCCCCCCACCCCTGCTTTTCCCACAAGAACGAAACACTCTCTGGGGCGCAGGGTGCAAGCATCCGGTGATGTGGGTTCCCGCGGACGATGCCCGTCTGCCTTTCGTTTCAAATTGCCCGTCGTCTGCTTTTTTGAGGAAGCGGGATCTCCGCTAGGTGGGCGTTTAAACGGGACCTTGCGGGCGGCTGCACGCACGATCATTCACCTGGCCCACTTTGAATGTGTACCTGAGTGTTCACAGATAGCTCAATTCAGCTTGGCATCCATTTAGTGCTAAAACGATTTCTCGTTCTTTCCAGCATGAAAGCTTGCATATGTGCACATATAGCGTGCGTGACGCTGGAACGTTTGCCCTCTCCTATTACGGAGGGGCGATCGTTTACCAACGACCGCGGCAGTGCTCGAAATTTCATGCAAATCACTATATGGGCTCCCTACTGGAAAAAGGGGCGTTGCGATGGAAGTTGCGGGAATAACCGGGCGCAGGCACCAGAAGTTTAACTTCATTTATTCACCGCTACATCTCTTTCGTGCATGATGGACCGACGCCGCTTTTGATGACCGTGTTACCGCAGCCAGGTGCTGCCGCAAAACACGCCTCCCGTGCTAGAACGCTTCTCCACGACGTTCTACACATAACGCGAGGTTCAAGCACTTAGGCGCCAGTTTGCCCACCAAGCTTTGTTTTGGTGGATCTCAGAAAAAAAACCTGTCGTTAAGTCGGATATAACACGCTCATTCCAAAACAACATAGAGGGCTACTAAAAAGGCAAAAGGGCAAGAGTGGATCTTTTAGGTGCTTTGCAAAGTCGAGAGATATGCAGTCATTCAAGAAGAAGAAAAAAGCGACGCATCCTTTCAGCGGCTCGCTAATGTCTCATTCAGCCAATTCCCGTCCGCATATACTTTATAGTGTTTGAGTATTGAAATTATGGCGTTGTGTCTCTTGTGTTTCTAACAGCCTTTTGGTTCGGCAGCATTTGTATTCGTGCGTGGCTGCGTCCGTATCACCTAGCAGGTGCACTAAATGTCGTTGTCATGTTTGCGCCTCAGTGTTTCAATTTAGCTTAAAATTCACTATATAATACGACACAGCAGTGTCGCATTTGTGCGAGGCCTGCGGAAGGAAATAGCCTACATCCTAATGCGGCTGCTCTCGGATTTCGCCGTGCTGCCAAACCCACCATTTAGTATAGCTCTCATTGGTTCAAACTGCACCTCCGCCCTCACTGATTGGCTCGAAAGTATAAGATGTACGAATTTGAGAACTTGCATGTTGTATTGTGCAGCGCCCGTTGGAGGTCAGGGAAAAGTGTGTTTTCTTTTTCTTGCCGTTGAAATTGAAAATAACGATAAGTGGACGAAGTGTGCCGAACTGATGTGTGCCGAAATGGACGAAGTGATGATTATGTACGACCGAAACAAATGATCTTAGAGGCCCTGAAGAGTAACGCTGGTTTTTCGCCGCCTACGAACGGTAAAACAACGGTTGAAAAGCAACATAGTATTTGAATTAAATTATTTTGATGAAGCAATACGAACAAAGGAAACAGAGTCTGAGGCATTACAGTCATGGAAACTATCTGTAATATATTAGTAAGATCGCTTTCTTTTGAGCCTGTTGCACGGAAGACGCCACCAAGTAACAATAAATTGCACCATCTCCCGCTAAAGGGAACCATGTGTAGATGCGAAGCAGCGGGCGCTAACGCTTACACTGGCGGCGGCGTTGACGCTGGCACTCATCGCGGCGTTTCGCAGGAGAGAAACCTGGGGAGGCGCAATGATGGACCGGTGTTTCCTACTGGAACATGCCGATCGCTGCTAATGGGCAATCAGAGACAGAAGAATCCGATTGGGCACAGAGACCCGCAGTCCGTTTTTAGTTAACGCGCACGCTGCGAATTTTTATTGTTCAACAACGCACAGGAGAAATCTCTCACTGGCACTAGCTTGCAGGTCAAGATCCAGTGCCTGTATATACGGGGTGGCCAGTCAACGGTTGTGCAGCGCGAGCAGTCGGTTTTCTCAATCAAGAAACTCGCTAGCAGACGCTGCTTGCGTCGGCGTTGCGAGGCGAGAGAGGGGGGGAGCGTAGGAGAGGATAGAGGGGGGAGGGAACGCGCATGCGCAATGGGGTTGTAAACGCCGCGGGAGGGATGCCTAGAGGAGAGAGGGGGGGGAGCGTAGGAGAGGAGAGAGAGGGGGGAGGGGACGCGCATGCGCAGTGGGGGGTGTGGTCGCCGCCGGGAGGGATGCCTAGAAGAGAGAGAGGGGGGGGCAGCGTAAGAGAGGAGGTGTGTGGAGAGTGTTTGCGCATACGCAGTAAGGGTGGTCAGGAAGCACACCACCACCACCACCGGATTGAACTCGGCCTTAAAGGGGCCCTCCAACACTTTTAAAGCCCCTATCTTTATTTGTGTTTTGCGTAGAGTGATGGCTGGGGATAATTTTAGCATAGGTATAAGCGCCGATATGAAATGATTTAGTATTTTAATCACGACGTAAAATCACTACATCGCTGCCGAACGCATCAGCACGTAGTGGAGCTCGCCAGAACTGTTGCGGGCGGAAATGACGACTATTGGCAGCAGACTATGATTGGATAAGTGTAACGTTAGAAGAGATCGTCTGGTGCCATCAGAACTTAGATTACTAATGTGTTTCATTTTTCTTTCCTGTGCCTTTTCTTTGAACCCCGAACAGACTCGGCCGCAACAAAAAAAAAAAAAGATCACTACGACTACAAAGCACGAGAGACGCTGGCGACCATTTCGGCTTGCGCGGGTCGGATGTCCATACGAAAGGCTTCCCTCTCTCTCTCTGTTCCCTCTTGCTTGTGTGCGTTTGCGAGCTGTCTCTTTCGCAAGTGCTGTAGGCTCTTCATTGTTGTTGAAGGGGTTGAATGCAGCATTGTAGTTCCGTTGGGCGGCTCACCGAACAACTCCTCAGAATGAGAGGAGGGAGTGACATGGAATGTTGTAAAGAACAGCAGAAAAATTGGGGGGACCCTTAAGCTTCGCCTTTAAGAGTTGAACGCGATAGCGATATCCCATCCCTACTGCGTACTTCAATCACTTAGTGCATACTATGTAATGGGTAGTATGGTTTAAACCAGGAGAAATTATGCGCGGCAAATGTGGGAAATGTTTTCGAACCTTGCTATGCACCCACTACGTGGTGTTAAGGGAATACGCGCAGTAAGGTGTGTGCCGTTTGTAATGGGTGGCTGGCTTTAAACTATGGAATCGTTATGATAGTCACATATTCTGACGCCCGATGGCAATTTACGCTTGTACCGCGCTCGTGAACCGCGCCCAAAGTCTCCTCCCCTTCTACCTCCCAGAAAAAACGCAGTCGGTTCAAAGGATAAAGAAGCATCTAACAGCGACACAGGAGACGCCTGGCCGGAACTCCCTAGACTACACGCAACTGGTGAGCGTCATGAAACTTCTACCGTAAGGCACTCTTCGTCTGTTCCTTATAAAGCAACAGATGAAGATAAACAACTCGTCGCCATGGTCTGCTCTCTAGTGAGTACCATTCGAGTGTTCGTGGAGAAGATGCAGACACCAATAGCACGAAGCGCATTGCAGCTGCTGGATACCATCAGTCCGGTTCTAGCAAGCCTTCAGAAGACAATTGCTTAATAAGACTAACAGCAGCACCATGGCTTGTCAACGGCAACAGCAATCGTTTGCAGAGGATGTCCGAAACGCCTTCATATTTCAATGGAATGTGAGAGGCCTGAGGTCACGTATATCGGATTTCCGGCAGTTCGTTTTCAAAAACCGCTTCCCGATAATGGTAATCTGTGAGCCGAACTCATCTACCATAAGAATATCAGGATACGAACCTTTCGTTTCAACCACGAATGGAAGGAGCAGCAAGGTTATTGTTTACGTTCGCAAGGACCTTACCTATTTCGCCCATGCTATACCACCAGACGACGAGAACCAGTACGTGTGCATAACTCTGAAGAAGAAGGGGTTGTCTTTTACTCTTGTTGGCGTATACATATCCCCTACAAGTCGACTTGATTGTAAAAGATTAACGGACATTATGGCAGCTATTCCAGGCCCCTGTATTATCACAGGCGACTTTAATGCCAATCATCCAATATGGGGAAGCTTGAGGATAAACTCAAAGGGCCGCTCGCTGATATCGTTTGCGTCCGACCACAACCTGCGTCTTCTGGAGTGATGGCAGCCCGACATTCCTGCGAGGGACGACGTATAGCAGCTGCCTCGACCTGACACTGGTGTCGTGTTGCCTAAGTTCAAAAGTGCGGTGATTCACTGATATTGAAACCCATGGCAGCGATCACATTCCGACTTATGTGAGAATTGATGGCTTAGAAGCTTCGTCCTCACTGGTCTCTCGGTATATTGACTGGGCACTTTATGAAGATCAAGTGGAGGATACGTGCAAGAATGATTGCTCATGTAGGTTAGAAGAAGTAATTTCAGACGCAATGCAAGATTGTACGCGCTGTTTCACGCATTCACCGAAGCGTACGGAGGCTGACATTGAATTAGAAAGGCTTCGGGCGTTACGTCGACGTGCTGAAAGAAGGTACAGGCGCACCAAGTCGATTCTTGATCTTAGAGTAGCAAGGCGTATGCAGAAGAAGATACAGCGCAGAATAGACAAGCTGCAGGATCAAAGATGGAAAAGTTTTTGCGAGTCATTAGACCCACGCAAGCCACTGTCTCGTGTATGGAGAACTCTACAGGGTCTTCGCTCATGCGCCCAGCAACGTCATCCGTTCAAGGCTCTTGCACTCTATCAAAACCGCCGTGAGATTGACGTTGCAGAGGATTTTTGTACAAACATCAGCGGCGGTACAGTCCTATTCACCGATATGATTTTATGCGACATCCCCGCTCCACGAGATATGAGTATGGATGCTCCATTCTCTATGGAAGAGCTAGAAGCCGCCATGCCACTCTGTAGGCGTTCGTCTTCACCAGGGCCCGATGGAATTACGTATGGGGCTCTCCGTCACCTAGGACAAGCAGCTAGACGACAACTGTTAAACTTATTTAACCGGTCCTGGGAAAATGGCGTCGTACCTCAAGAATGGAAACGCAGCCGTCTCGTGCCACTGCTAAAAGCAGGGAAATCACCCCTTGCGCTGACATCATACCGGCCTATAGCTCTCGCCAGCTGTGTGGGGAAACTCATGGAGCGCATGATTCTCACGCGCCTGGAATGGTTCCTTGAACGGCACAACATTTACCCCGACTCCATGGCGGGCTTTCGACGAGGCCGTTCATCGATTGACAACGTCATCGATCTGGTGTCATCAGTAGAGCAGCAGAAATGCAGGAAACGACTATCAGTTGCGCTCTTTCTTGATGTGAAAGGTGCTTACGATAACGTTTCCCATCAAGCTATATTAGACACGCTTCTGTTAATTGAACTTGGAGGGCGAATATTTAGATGGATCCGAAGCTGCCTGACACGAAGATCCTTTTTTGTGAATACTGAAGATGGCCCGACCTCCGACCACTACACGGGCCGCGGCGTCCCGCAAGGCGGTGTTTTAAGCCCGGTTCTATTCAACCTTGCTCTGCTTGGCCTGGTGGACGCTCTCCCGGAAACAGTCAGTGTTTCGATATACGCTGATGACATCTGCGTTTGGGCATCAGCAGTGACACGCTTACAGGTTCGAGCGAGGCTACAGAGGGCAGCGTCACAAGCATCTGACTACCTTCGCACGCAAGGCCTGACAATCTCAACAGACAAATGTGCACTGGTGGCCTTCACGCGAAAAGCGATGACCAGCTACCCGATATGTATAACTGGCCAGTCCATCTCTTACAAGCGAAGTCATCGTTTTCTCGGTGTAATTGTCGACCGAGACCTCTCCTGGAGCCCACACGTATCTTACTTGAAAGCGAGACTGGTATCTGTTGTCCACATCCTAAAATTCATCGCCGGAAAAAGATGGGGTCCATCAGTGAGTTCCATGCTGCAGCTATACCAAGCACTCTTTATTGGTGTACTGCGCTACAGCTCTCCTCTGCTTTCAAAAACTTGCATCTCAAATATTCGAGCACTTCAGAGCGTGCAGGCACAGGCACTACGTGTTTGCCTCGGCCTACCACGAACCACCTCAACAGCTGGAACAGTCATATTGGCTCGGGACCATCCGGTTACAACCTACGTCACAACCGACGCGCTGAGAGCGCATATCCGACATATTTCACGGATGGTGTCGAGCCATCTGCCGTACCTGCCAGAACAACGACCGCAGGCGTCGTTCTCCAATGTCGTCAGCTCTCACCGCGCTTTGCTACCATCGGGCTTCACACCCTCGGCGCGTTCACCATCCGCCTTGGGGTGCTTACGTCAACCCGAAGTGCGCCTTTCCGTCCCAGGAATAAGAAACAAGAAAAACCTTTCTGTCTTGGCCTTGAAGCAAGCTGCTCAATGCTGACAGAATACACGTGTACACGGATGGCTCTACCACCCAGACCAGCTCCACCGGCGCCACCGTCATCCCATCACGACACATCAATCTCACCTACAAACTTTGTCACGTGAGCACATCGACTGGCTCGGAGATTGTTGCCCTGCGAGGTGCCGTCGATTACATCAAGCAACAACCAGCTAATCGGTGGGCAGTATTCTGCGATTCAAAGGCGGCTCTACAATGTCTTTCGTCGGCACTTCGTCGCGGAACGCACGAACAACTTGTGTGGGAAATAAGAGAAACGCTGCACAATGCGATCGAGAAAGGACACAACGTTGTGTTCCAGTGGATACCAAGTCATTGCGGTATCTCCGGCAACGACCTCGCCGATGAAGCTGCCAGAAAAGCACACGTAGAAACAAACCTTGTTTCTACACCATTATCCAGGACTGACGCGGCTCGCTACTTGAGTAAGCTGGCCCAGAACATAACAATCCAGAAGTGGCAATCATCACAGTTCACAAATCATCGACTGTACTCTCTCGACCCATCTCTACGACTGCGGCTACTCCCTGGGCTTTCCCGGGAGGAAGGTACAGTGTTGTGCCGTCTGCGTCTGGGCGTAGCTTTCACCAACGCCTACTCATTTAAGATTGAGATGGCCAACAACGCCGAGTGCAAAGACTGTGCCGTCGATGAGACTATTGAACACATTTTGTGTTGCTGCCCGACATACGCAAACGAGAGGCTTCACCTCCGCACTGCGCTACATCAACTGGACGGAAGCGTTTTCACAGTCGAGAAGGTATTAGGACCATGGGGATGCCCATCACAGCTCCAGAAGGCAACGAAAGCGCTGTTGCGGTTTCTCAAGGACACCGGACTGATTCGTCGTTTGTGAAGTCAAACTTTTCTCTCCTACTCTGTAACTTTTCTTCCCTCTCCCCCCTCCCCCCCGTGCAGGGTAGCCTACCGGGCTCAGCCCAGGTTAACCTCCCTGCCTTTCTTCTACCCTTATTCTCTCTCTCTCTACCACGCAATATTCCTGGGATATTACATGTTATATTGAGACGCCTATATAAAGGACGCTTGCGTTTGCGAAGCATGCAAGTTATTTTCACTGCATTTCCAAGCAGAGGAAGTTATTTTCACAGTATATCCAAGCACAGGCATGGCTGTGTAAAAGCTCGCCACTCCTGTCTCGAGCTTTTATCGAGCGTTTATCCGGTATTGTAGATAATGCAGGGCTAATTGACATTGGTGTCTCGAATCGAGTAACGGCATATACAAGAGTTCAGGGCTGTTCTCATGCTCGCCTTGATCGGATTTACGTGTCCTCATCACTCCTCTCTCGTAAAATATCCTGTAGCACTGAAGCGGTGTCGTTCTCAGATCATTGCATTGTTATTGCGCAAGTTGGTGAAAATCGTCATAAACAATTCCGCCCACAGTGGGCCCTCTGGAAGATGAACTCGAGGATCAGGAATTCATGAATCGTGTTCAGACGGCGATGAGGCAATCTTTTTCAATTGGTTTGCATATATTCGCTGCTTGGGAGCTTTTTAAACAAGAAGTTCGTGTTATAGCTATAGAAATTGGAGCTGTTAAGTCTTACTATAGAAAGAATGACGAAAAGACACTCCTGAAAAGCCTCTGCAACCTTTATGAGATGGAATGCGAAATGCCGGGAACGTATATTAATGAATTTGAAAATATTAAAAGTCAACTTCAAAGATATGATGCAGCACGCTACAAAGGGGCTCGTATTCGATCTCGAAACCGGCGCACCTTGAATTCGGAGCAACCGACGCGTCAAGCGCTACTCGATGAACAACGTCACGCAATTTCTAAAGTGATTCCAGACTTATACTCTAAAGGTACGCTTGTAACTGATACAAAAGACATTACTTTGAAGTTTGAAAAGTACTATGAAAGTTTATTTAGTTCTCCTTCTGATGACCCTGATGTTCACCTCAAGGCTAGTTTTGTTACTCTTTTGAGTCCCTTGAAGGACGATGAATGTGCAGTCATTAATGGACCCATTACTATACAGGAAATTGAGCAGGCAATTGACAACTTACCTTTATCGAAAACACCTGGCCCTGATGGCATCTCAGCTGAATTTTACAAAGCTTTCAAAAAAGCGCTGTCTCCAATATTGCTGGATATTTTTCAAATAAGTTGTGACATGGAGACACTACCGCGATCTTTTTGCAAAAGCCACACTGTTTTAATACCGAAAACCTCTGAAAAGGAAAAACTTCGCTCCGTCGAAGGTTACAGGCCAATATCACTGTCAAACGTGGACTACAAAATTTTTGCGAAAGTATTATCAAATAGGTTGCAATTTGCGATGTCGATCCTCATTGGGCCTCATCAGACATGCGGAATTAGGGGTCGATCTATACAAAACAATATACATGTCGCTCGTACAGTTCTTCAGTACTGCTATGGTTATCAAAAACAGCTTGCAATGCTGCAGGTTGAACTTGCAAAAGCCTTTGATCGTGTTAGTCATTCGTTCCTTCTTTCTCTTCCTGAGTATGCCAATTTTGGCACAGTTGTGCTTAAAGGCGTTAAACTTTGTTATAATGAATGTTCAACACGTCTGATTGTTAATGGTCAGCTCTCGAGACCTGTTTCTATTTGCTCTTCTGTAAAACAGGGATGCCCAATGTCACCACTTCTGTTTGCGCTTTATCTAGAACCCCTGTGCTTAAGCATAATACAGTCCGGTTGTATTCACGGCTTCAGTATATTAAGCAGTGAAGTTAAAGTATTAGCTTACGCAGACGATGTCGCTTTCTTTTTGCACGGATAAACGAAGCGTAGAAAATGTGGTATCGACAATTGAAAATTTTGGCGTTGTATCAGGAGCTCGTTTGAATGCCTCTAAGAGTCTAGGACTATGGTTTGGATTGTGGGGTAGCACGCCAAATCAGTTCGCAGGGATAAATTGGACACGAACACCACCAAAGTACCTCGGTGTACCGTTAGACGCGTATAGATTCAGTGCGCATTTCTGGAAGGAGCGCGTCCCTAAGCTTGAACGACAAGCCCAGACATTTGTTCCCCATCGACTTTCAATATTTGGGAGAGCTGAAGCCTGCAATACTTTCTTAGCAACAAAGCTCTACTACGTATTGCAACTTATCCATTGCGCAAGATTTTATGTACAACGCTTTCATCAAATTTTTGCTACCTTCATATGGTCTTCGACTTTTGAGCCCATGCGGCGTGACAACATATTCAGGCCAGTTAGTGAGGGCTGGTTGGGATTAAAACATCTTTATCTATGACAAACAGTTTCACGATTCTTCTTTTTTCGAGACAATTCACATCCCGTAATCCGTTCATTCTTACAGGTTACACTTGTTGATTGTTTACCAGACTTAATTGTTTCATCAAGCTTCTCCGATCGCCCGTGTTTGTGGGGATTCATGCAGGAAGTCTACCTCGCATTTCGGTTCCTTAAAGCTCGCTTTTCCATAGAATACCTGTACACAGTATCGCGCAAGGTACTGTATAAGGATCTTTTAACCATGCTTTTCCCGCCTCCGTTGTACCGTTCATTGTACTCCGATCTTCCTGGCCACGATGTGTTGAAACCAGTGCGCAAAATGTATATCCCGCCGAATTCAAAAACATTCTTCTATAAGCTCCACTCTGAAACATTGCCGGTAAACACATGGTTAAAAAGAAAAGGTATTTTTGTTTCTTCTGTTAACTGCCGCCTATGTGATGTGCCAGAGACAATGGAACACTGCTTCGTTAGCTGCAAAGACGCTATCCTGTTCTGGGATGTCCTTCAACGGGCTCTGAAAAAACGTTTTGAAATCAATTCTTACACTATACGTTATCTTCTGCCAACATCACCGGATGAAGTGCCATTTGATATGTTTTTCCTCATGGGTATGCCCAGCCTATGGAAGACACGAATGCAAGACCGCAACGCAGAACCCACCATTTCTTCGAGAACACATTTTATTAGAGTGGCTGTACACTTAAAGGACATTTATGACGAAATAGACTTTGAACCGGACTGGTACCCCATCTTGGTGAGGTGCTTGGCCTCACCATCTTTTGTGTGTGACATGATTTGATGAACTCTCGCTGCTCTACTGCACGTTGTTAGAAGTCAACTGTTTCCTCAGTAACGCCAGAGCGCTTATTGTCGCTATGTGATTGTACTTGTTGCATACTATTAGTGCCATTTATGTTCATTGTAGCACACATTTAATAAATACCATGAAAGAAAAAAAAAGAGGCATGGCTGTGTGGTAGAACACCTGCTTGCCACGCAGACGACCCGGGTTCGGGTCGTCTGCGTGGCATTCATTTATCATTTATTTTATTTGCATCTTTCTCGATTTTTCGGTCACGGACAAGATGATGATTTTTCGGTCACGGACAAGATGATGATTTTTCGCTCACAACCAACGACGCCTACGGCGACACCGACGCCGACACCGACGCCGACGCCGACGCCGGAATTTCTGCGAAACGACCTCTTTAACGCTATCGCGTTAAAAGTGCTTTTTCCGCATATCGTATAGTTCACTGCACTGGACGAGGATGTGGAGAACCGTAAGTGGTTCTCCACATTTATCAGACTTGGGGGATCACCACCGGACAGAAGGTGTGCATGTGTGCTATGAGTGTGTCCTATCTGTAGTCGAGTGAGTGTTACTTGTGTGTGAGGTGACCTGGATGCTCGTGGCCAGTTTTCAAGATTCGGCTTGATAACATGTAATTTGTTTTGTGTTTGCTTATTCCATGAACGCTGCCAATACGCCCTGAGCTTTTGTTTTAGGAAGTGTTTCAGGTCAAGTACAGGGACAGCTGTGGATGTATTAGCGGTGGCGTTGTCCAGGGCGGATGCAGCTAGTTGGTCAGTCAAATCGTTTCCACCGATCTCGCGGTGCCCTGGCACCCAGCACACTACGACATGTTGTTTTAGTGTGTAGGTCATGCATAAGAGAGAGTAAAGTGACACAAGGACAGGATTTCTATGTTTTTTCAGAGTTTTTAAGGCTTTTACTACGCTCAGAGAATCCGTGTATATAACGGCATGTTCTAGTTTTAATTCCTTGATGTGTTTGACAGCCACAAATATGGCATGAGCCTCTGCTGTGAAGATGGTTGTTTTATGGTGCAATATACTAGAATCTGAAACGGATGGACCAACAGCTGCATATGACACACCAGTATGAGATTTTGAGGCATCGGTATAGAATTCAGGACATGTGTATTTGTGCTGCAGTTCAAGGAAGTATATATGTGCAATGGGTGCGTGTTTCGTGACTTCCAAGAAGGATAGATCACAGTCAATGAGCTGCCATTCCCATGGCGAGAGATGTGCAGCGGGGGCCATCAAACGGTGTTCAAAAAAGTGGAATATCCATTTCCTCCGCAAGGCTTCTCACTCGAAGTGGGTTGGGCTCTCTCACCGCAGGACGATTGTTGAAGAGGGCAGAACTCGTTAAATCATCGACAGTGCAGTGTGAGGGGTGTTCTTTGTTTGCGTTCACCTTGAGAAAATATGTGAGGGACGTGTACGATCTGTGCAGGTGGAGCGACCACTCGTTCGACTCAGCGTAGAGGCTTTCTACGGGGCTCGTTCGAAAAGCGCCCGTAGAAAGGCGGATGCCTAGATGGTGGACGGGGTCGAGCAGTTTCAAAGCGCTTGTGGTGAAAGCCTGATACACAATGGCCCCATAATCTAGGCGCGTCCGAATGAGGCTTTTATAAAGATTCATTAGGCACTTCCTGTCACTACCCCACACTGTAAACGCAAACTAGCCGAATTGGGCGTTTTAAGGGCTTAATACTACCTTCACTTGGGACCGTACTCCCTTAGGGAGTATTAAGATCAGTGTAATAAAGTTCTGCGTCCTCAATTTTACTTCCTTGAGAAATTATGGGGATAAAAGGTGGAAGAAAGGAGGTAAATTCACGATCTGACGCCATTTTGTCAAATGGAGTTCAAGGACAGAAAACTCCTATTTCACTTTCTCGGGCATATCTTCCCTTTATTTTATCCGAAGCTATAGTGCCTTCAGTGCTGGCGTGCATGTATGCAACTGCGCGGGCGAAAGAAGTGTTTCTCAAAGTGCTTAATAAATTCATGAACGTGCTAATCAACGATTTCTTCGTCTCGTCAACTGATGCACATTGTTGTACGGAATGCACACTACCGCTGGGCTCGGGTTCACGATGCATTTCGACCACAGAATGACTTCGCTTATGTTGTTTTACCATCAAATCGAAGTTAAACTAAAAGTAGGAGCGTGTACACCCTCGATGTGGCCTATCGGCACCGCATGCACAGTCAGTATACCCTTTTGGATGACGAATTGGGCACAGGCGGTGTGCCTCAACGCACGGAATAAGATCCGGTGCTGAAAGAACCCGGCGAAAAAAAAAAGAAAAAAGAGAAACCAAAGAAAAAACGCGACTCGCCTCAAGCGGCTGCTCTGAAAGGAACGAAGCGCCTTTGACCTTCGAACGGCGGCGATAAGAGCGGGACAGCCATCGCACGCATGCGCGCGCGAGGGGAAAAAAGAAAGCAAAAAGAAAGAAACGCAAGAGAGTCGCCAGAAACGCGAGAAGTTCCGAAATGACAGCGGGTGCTACCGCAGGCTGGCCCCAGCGGCGTGCGTGAGTGATAGCGAAGCGAAGCCGTCATGGGATAACGTCGGTTTTGTGAAGGACGTCTTTCAACTACCCTGCTATGCGTCGATCATGTGTGCACATTTCATGCCGGCAGCCTTAATGTGTTCTCGTCGCGGGACGTGAAATGTGTGGTTTGACGACAGTGCAACATGCACTGCGTGTGCAATGGTGTGGCAATGGCCAGGTGACTCAAGCGAGCAGCAGCTGATGGGCGCGCCGCGTTCGCGGCACATTCAGGAACACAAATGGTACGTAATACTTATGTTTCCTCTGTTTGCGCGACCTTGTCGCTTGGGCAGCAGTAGGTGCTCTTCTGCACATTGCGTCGCGTCAAAAGTGCAATCAAAAGCGAAAAAAGAAAGGTCATTAAGCTCACATAACAACGATGTGTGATACGTGTTTCGAATTGGCTGACCGCTTGGCGTGGCCAGCCAAATCAAGCGAGTGCGCCTTAAAACTGAATGTTTGTACGACATAATTTCCTTGCTTGCGATAAAGCATGAATGAAGCAGTGCTTCCAGGGAGTATACACTTAAGCAAAAAAAAGACAGCTGTTATCACGCTGTCATGTGGTAACACATGCATTAAGGCCAGATTTGTTTTCTATTTATTCTGTTCTCATGCGCAGATTATGAGCAAGTAAGAATACTTTTTGACGACAATTTTGCATTGTGCAACACAAAAAAGTTAAATTGCATATCAAGGCGCATTGATATCATGAGCTTGTATACATTTAGCTAGAAAGAATAAGTCATGTTAATGACAGATTATGATGGCCATATGATGTGTAAGACATGTGCTTAGTTACAGTGTGTTTGCAGAAGCACATGCATTTTATGGTATGGTCACTTCATTAGTCACATATCAGCACTAGAGCTTGCCAAGGTTACATGTTCATATTTATGGAATTTAGGAGATGTGTCACTTGTGCAAGGCTAATTTAATCACATTGATATAAGTCAGTTGAATCTGTTGAACCTCGTTGTTGAATGACCTTGTTCCTTCCCTCTGGTTATTTTGTTTTACTTTTTGTTGCCATAGTGTTTGTGATCAGCACACAGTATTCTGACTGTTCACACAATTTCTGACAAGGTAAACAGGCTGGTACTTTGTCCACGTCTTCTATTGTCGTCATTACAAGTGCACTGTTTAATTTTGCCATGAATCAATACCAAGTTGCCCAATCTTCAATCCTAAACAGAACAACAGAACAGCTGTGGTTGATGAAGAAGCTAGTGTTCCATGTGTTGTAAGTGATAATAACTGTTGGTGCGTAACATCCCAAAGCCACCACACGATTATGAGAGGCGCCGTAGTGGAGGGCTTCGGAAAGATAGACCACCTGGGGCTCTTTAACAGGCACCTAAAGCTAAGTACGTGGGCCTCAAGCAGTTACGCCTCCATTGAAATGCGTTTAACTCCAAGGTTAATCATACAAAAATTTGCACCCCTTTACACTACAATGCTAACTTCATTGACAGCTAAAACTACTCGAATGATGGTACACAGGACAAAAGTACACTTCTGGTGCTCTTTCGCATTTCATTACAGTTGTGTACTTTTTGCCCTCTGTACTTTAAGTGAAAAGTTCACAAGAAACTACTTAGCAGCATCTCACTATTGCGTTTGTTTCGTGTTCTGTTTAAAGGTCTGCAATAGTATAGTCAAGTGTGAGTCTTTGCCAAGACATTCATATTTCTGGATATGAAAGCTTAATGGACTTCTTTTCTATTATTTTCAGGAAGACATTTCTGGCAAAGCTGCAAGAGTTGCTCACGCACTTGTTTGTGTACAAGACACTGTATTGTGGGAAAACTCCCCTGTGCCTCACTCTACACTAACGAGGACCTGAAGTGTAATGCAAACCACAGAAAGATATACACACTTAGTGCAAAAAAAATTACAAAAATAAAGAACCATGCACTCACAGAATGAGTATGAACGTGACTAAAAACGCCATACACGTGTTAAATTTCAGTTGCTAGTACTGCATTGTCCTGTTCCCTTCATTTCTATTTCTATGTGTGTTGCTGTTTTGTTTTCACTGTTTAACTATGAACTCAATTCCTGACTGCTTTACAGGCTGTATAGATTCGTGGTCAAATTCTATTCAACCACATGGCATAGCAAGCCCCTAGGATCCAATATGCCAAGCCACCAGCCACTACTTGTAGGAAATTTTTAATTTTAGGCATGTGATTGCCTAATTTCAAGTTGACTTTGCAGCCATGGTAGTGGTATTAACTTTCAATGCAGTAATTATGCGCAAGCCATGAAGTGAGGAATTAAAGATGAAGAACTTTTTAGGTTGCAGATGACAGTGGCTGGCATGGGAATATTGTAAACATAGCTGTAGTAATTATGTATAATAGAAGTATTGGTATATTGCAGTTGTGTGATAATGGCGACAAATTCCCAAGTATATTTCTGGAAAACTGCATTCATTTTCAGATATTGGTGAGTAAGTATGTGCAGCCAGCCATATATGAATGCAATGTTATCATTTTGCTGGCATGGCTGAACGCCTTTACAAACTGTGGTAAGTGGATCTACAATCAACACCACAGGTCTATTTTGGACTTTTCTGCAGAACACAGAACTGTATGATGATGTGTGACATGTTTTGATGCCATAGGGCAAACTAATTCAATTAAAATCTACAACATGCCTCCCTGCTTGGTTGCATATTTCTTAAAAGTAATGCTAGCCTTAATGTACTAGCTTAGTTGCCTTCATGTGCAGGCTGACACCAAGTTCCTTGTAGATCCCATTTCTCTGGATTGTGTTTACATACTAGCACTGTGAAGTGCACATGTCAGTGTGCATTATGATGAGATTTGCCACACTACTTTCATGTTGCTTTACTGTTGTGAATTATATATAGTGCTTGGGCTGTACTGTATACGTTCTGAGTGTTTTGTATTGGGTGTAGGTTCTGTGCAGGAAAATGGAAATATACATATGCTTACACTGACATGAGAACTGCTACTGTTTTGATTCCAATAAAATATTGCGAACACTCTTTTTCTTATTATTCTTATCACAGCTGTTTCGTTGAAGAAGACGGCAATACTACATTTTTTCATTCTTGCTACATCTTCTGTGCAAGAGGAGTGCCGCATACACTTGGACTTTCACAAGGGCGAAGTGCATGTGCATTAACTTTTTTATTAACGGGAGACCTGTCACCGCTAATTTGTGGTGGTTGTACTTAACATTGGGGCATGCTTACGCATTCGCTTTAATGCATTTGTGTGATGTTAAACAATGAAGGTTAATTAGTAAGACTGTAGGTAGTCTCCGAGTGTGAAAGCGACTAAATACTGAATTTGAGTTAGAGAATCACTGTGTGCCCCGCGAAAGTGCGAGTTGCGAATAAGTGCTAATTGTGGATGTATATTATCGTTCAGCTACTCTGAAGGCGCTGCTGCACCTCCGTTTGGCTCGCGAGAGCACGCGCGCAATAAATGCACGTGTAGGCGCGTTACAATGTCCTTGTAATTCGGGCATCTGCATAGGCGTGCACACGGGGGGGGAGTCTGCCCCCCGTGCATTGACTTAATAGGGAGGGTGGGCGCAGCGACGAGCCTTCGTCCCCTCGCCCCCCTTCCACCTGAAGAGGCACCCTGCGCACGCTTGTGGGCATCTGCGTGAGTAACTTTTATATGCTATGGGAGTCGTAGCGGTGAGCGCCGGTGGATGACGAGAACGATGGACACAGGCACGCTCGCGGCTCGCGCTTACGGGCCGCGCTGACAGTCGGTGGCGGCAGAGTTTTGAAATGATAAAGATGTGTTGCTCAGTGTTGCGTCCTCGTCTCAGAGGGCTTCCGTGCGGCGGAAGGCACAGACCCCATCAATGGAAACACAGGCGGTCTCGTACAGCTCAGAACACGCCCCTGCCATGGGACGCGTGCAGCTCGCGGCAGAAACGAAAATAGCTCCACATCATACGCCCATGGAATGCACATATGTTCGGCCATCTGAGGATACCTTTTGTTACGCTGGTATCCACGAATTTCGGGCGAGTGAAACAGCGTCGAAGTACTCAAGAGGGCACACGTTTACAATTTTTCTAGCGGCACGACACGACGAACCGAATAGTTCGAAGCTGAAGGTGTTGACCTTGGCCTTCGTGACGCCCCTGAGTTTATGTACTGGCCTTGCGAAAGCGCGAACACATGCCGATGCTACGAGAACAAAAGTTTGAGGTGTCGCCGACGGGTTAGTAGCCGCTTTGTAGATATATACCCCCCGTGAAAAACTACGCGAGGTAGTGGTGGCGCTGTGGTGTAATGGATATGATGTTTGCTTTCAGTGCGTGTGGTCGCGAGTTCGATTCCTGTGTCGTGCGTGCTTGTATACATATGTCATATTTGTGCATGAATACATCAATGTCCATTTTCTAATATGTCCTAGCGATGAATAGTTGCAAGAAATGTCTCTGAAACGCTAGTATAGTGCCTGAAATACCTTTTCTTTTCTCGCCCTCTCTAGGGCCGCGTATAAAGGGGCGTTTTAAAAGCTCTCTAAAGAATCAGAAAAACTTCCAATGATCTCCGTTCAAGCCCCCCGAAATGAGTTAAAAAAACACCAAAGTTCCCTCCTAAATTCCCTCTTTTGACTCCGTTTACTTTGTAAACAAACCTTGTTAAGCCTTGTGCACCGCAAATCGACTGTGTATCTCGAAAACGGAGCTGTTTTATCGGCAGTATACGCTTAGCGAAGCCTCATTACTCAAATATAAATCAAATACCAGCATTCTTTGGGAATGAATGAGTTTGATAATGCAGGCCCACGGCTAGAAAGATTCGAAGTGGACGGCTGTCGCTTCAACAGGCACCGCCATCTTGCCCTGCGTACCCCCCTAAAACCTCCTTTGGTAGGGGGTTTTGCGTAGTACCTTTAGGATGCAAGAGCCGGGCCCAAAACTCCCAAAAAGGCTCGAACCCGTTTGCTGTGCATGCAGTCCGTGACAGCACTTTTAGAATGTTCATTGTTTTTATGCACTTGTTTTTGATGGATTTGATGTGTGGTATGAATGTGAGTTTCGAGTCAAGAATCAATCCTAGAAATTCATGTTCCGCCTCCACCGGTATCCGCTGACCATGTAGCTCAATTTCGGGATTTGGACGCAGGCCTCTATCCCTAGAGAAAAGAACACACGTGCTCTTTTTTGGGGTTTATCCTGAACCCGATGTAATCTGCCCATTTGGACACCTTGTTTAGTCCAAGCTGGACCTGCCGCTCACAAATGGCTAGATTGCAAGATTTAAATGCTATCTGAATGTCATCCACATATGTGCAATAGAACATAGTTTGTGGGATAGAAAGATACAACGAATTCATTTTTGTAATGAAAAGTGTGCAGCTAAGTACACCGGTTTCCTGCACGGACGATTGCGACAGAGCATTTCCAACCCGAACACGGAACGTGCGGTTAGTCAGACAACTTTCTATTATATTCAGCATCCGACCCCGCATGCCTAAGTGTGACAGGTCTCTGAGTATTCCATACCGCCAGATGGTGTCATAAGCCTTTTCCATATCTAGGAATACAGAGAGGAAGAACTGTTTGTGGACAAATGCGTCGCGAATTTGTGACTCAATGCGGATTAGGTGGTCGGTTGTGGATCGACCCTCCCGAAATCCGCACTGGTACGGGTGTAGTAATTTGCATGTTTCGAAGAAATGTATCAGCCGGCTGTTAATCATTTTTTCGAAGACTTTACATAAGCAGCTTGTTAGCGCGATGGGTCTGTAACTGGATACACATGATGGGTCCTTCCCTTGTTTCAAGATAGGGATTACAATTGCTTCTTTCCAGGCAGATGGAATCTCGCCGGAAGTCCATATCGCGTTATAGATGCAGAGGAGGGTTTTCTTCGTTTCGGGGGGGTAAGTGCTTGAGCATTTGATAAACGACACGGTCAGGGCCTGGGGCAGAGTCTTTGCAGCAGTTAAGTGCTGCTAGCAGCTCAGCTAAGCTAAATGTTTCATTAAATGCCTCGTTTTTCGCAGATTTTCGTTCAAATTTTTGTCTTTCTATAGTTGTTTTGTGTTGTTTGAACGTGTCGGAGTAGTGCGTAGAGCTGGACACACGTTCAAAATGTGCGCCCAGAGAGTCTGCTTGGTCTTCCAGGCTGTTGCCTTCTGTGTTAACTAAAGGAAGAGAATGGGTTTGTCGACCTCTTATCCTATTTACCTTGTTCCAGGTGTTAGCGTCGTCCGTGTAGGAATTAATGCCCGGTAAAAGCTTGTCCCGGCTCTCCCTTCTGGCCTGTCGACGTGTTCGCCGCCCTTGTGACTTGATTTGTTTAAAATTAACAAGATTCTCAGCAGTGGGGGGAGTCGCGCAGTAACCCCCATGCTTTGTTTTGCTTTTTGCGAGCGCTCCGACAGTCGTCATTCCACCATAGGAGTTTATGCCAGCAATAAACTTCTGCCAGCTTTCCCTTCTGCCCTGGCGGCGTGTTCTCCGGCCTTCGGATTTAACCTGTTTAAAATTAATAAGATGTTCTGCTGTCAGAGAATTGCGCAGAAGCCCCCACGCTTTATTCTGTTTTTTGCGAGCCTCGCGGCACTCGTCGTTCCACCAGGGCACACGGCGTTTCCCTGTCACCCTGGTTACTTCAGGTATACATTTAGAAGCGGCATTAACTATAAAAGTGGTAAAAAAAATTGGGGGGACCCTTAAGCTTCGCCTTTAAGACTTGAACGCGATAGCGATATCCCGTCCCTACTGCGTACTTCAACCACTTAGTGCATACTATGTAATGGGTAGTATGGTTTAAACAAGAAGAAATTATGCGCGGCAAATGTGGGAAACCTTTTCGAACAGGTGTGTGCCGTTTGTAATGGGTGGCTGGCTTTAAATTATGGAATCGTTATGATAGTCACGTATTCTGACGCCCGATGGCAATTTACGCTTGTACCACGCAATATTCCTGGGATATTACATGTTATATTGCGACGCCTATATAAAGGACGCTTGCGTTTGCGAAGCATGGAAGTTATTTTCACGGCATTTCCAAGCAGAGGAAGTTATTTTCACAGTATATCCAAGCAGAGGCAAGGCTGTGTGGTAGATCACCTGCTTGCCACGCAGACGACCCGGGTTCGATCCTCACTCGGACCCGAAAATTTTTATTATTTATTTTACTTGCATCTTTCTCGATTTTTCGGTCACGGACAAGATGATGATTTTTCGGTCACGGACAAGATGATGATGTTTCGCTCACAACCAACGACGCCGACGCCGGAATTTCTGCGAAACGAGCTCTTTAACGCTATCGCGTTAATATTACTCACCCGGACTCACTCAGACTCAAGCTCACGCCCCAATCTGAGTCTGAGTGAGTGTGAGTGAATCGACTCATGAGTGACTTTGCCGACCTATGAGTACAGGTTTCAACCACCACTAAAGGTGTCCCCACCGCTCGGCACAGGCCACGCCGCAATGTTGGGGAAGCTTCGTGATTGTTGCAAATTGTTCTGTCAAGACTACGCGCAGGTCAAATTTCTTCGGGTACTTACGCGAGCACCAGTGATAACGCTGTTAGGTTGGAACACGTTCGGTTTCCTGCATACCCGCCTTCACCGTCTGGATCCGTCATTTCAACTTGAAGTTCCTTTCGGACTATCCCGATCAGAAACAACAGCCCTGTGTCGCCTATGGCTAGGGGTGTCATTCACGAACAGCTTTGCGCACCGCATCGGAATGGCTGACAGTGCCGCTTGTGATCACTGTGGTCGCGAGGAAACCATTGCGCACGTGTTGCGTCATTGCCCGCACTACAGCTCCCAGAGAGAACAGCTCTCAGCAGCCTTAGCACGTCTCGATGACCAGCCGCTTTCCGAACAATCAATTTTGGAGTACCGGAACGTTCCAGCTTCCAACCGGAAGGCGACAAAGGCGTTGCTGAAGTTTCTGCGGTCAACAGGACTCGCTAAACGGCTATGACACTCCTGTGCTCGAGTGTGTGTGTGTGCGTGCGGTTTATTATTTTTTTTCTAGCTCTTTTCTATCTCTTTCTTTCCTTCCTTATCTTTCTATTCCCCCTTACCCCTTCCCCAGTGCAGGGTAGCAAACCGAAAATTTTCTTCAGGTTAACCTCCCTGCCTTTCACTTAACCTCTCTCTCTCTCTTGATCCCAAATGTATGAAATATGAGCTATATTTCCATGCTCGTGATGAGGAGCGCGTGCGCTTGCACTTCTGGCATTCTGTATCGAACCAGGTCAGAAGCTTGAGGCGTGGGCTCTCATAAGAGCAGCCGGTTTGCATGCGTAGAATCTTAATATGCGCCTTTTAAGACGAGTAGCATATGCGCAGCGGTGCAAAGAAGGTTTGATGGCGAGGGTAACAAAGGGCAAAGAGGGTGGGGCATTAGTCAGCAAGATAATAAGTGTCTTGTTTCACGTGCCACGAACGCTGTGTACGAAAAAATTGGCCGCGTATCTGCGTGCTTCGCTGCAAATGTCGTCGAAAGACGATAGTCTTGTGCCGACTGCACTGCATGAGCGGCATGAGTACCACAATTTAATAGCTGGGCTAGCCGCTGGGCTCGTTTTTCGGACGTTTTCCGGGCGCGCTTAGACGGACGCCGGCGTTTCTCCGCTGAAATTTGGTCGTCGGTCTTTTCTCTGCGTTCTCTGATCATGTCTTGTAGAGTGGGTCGTATTTCATCAAGTGGCCATATATGTTTTGCCTTGCCTGAGACAGCGCTCTTCTACGATGAATCAGCCGCATCTGGCTGGCATTGATAAAACAGAAGAGGACGCCATCTACAGCGCTACCGGGGAACATCGGCTTGTGTTGAACAATGCTGCTGCCAGGTGGCAGCACCACAGCCAGCCACAGCGTCGAAGTTAAATCACTGGGCGGAGACTTGTTTTGTACACAGCAGCGCCGCGTAATAAACACTAGGATCTTTATAATTACGTATCTATAGATTTTGTTTTAAAGGAACACTGTGAATAGTACTAAGGTATTGATGTTGTGCCTCAGGTTTGCGTAATATTTGATTTTTAATTGCCCACGCTCACCCGTATGAACACATGCTTCTTGGTCAAAATTGGAGGTCGTAAGGCAGGGGGTTAAAGTTTGGCCAACCAGCTGAATCGTGTGACGTGCCGACAAACAGAGAAACAGACAGACAGACAGACAGACATACAGACAGACAGACCAAAATTTCTCCGTTTAGGTATCCCAAGAAAGACTATCGTCTTTAAAATCTTTGTCTCGTGGTGCCTCTTGCATCGGCTAAACGGGCCGGTGAGTTAACACGAGGCTCAGAGAGCACAGAACGACGTTAAAGAAAAATGAGCATGCTCACTCGGCTGCCCATTGTAGGAAGTGCAATCCCTATCCTGTCCTCACTGATAGAAGTGTTCGATACAGACATCAAGATCGCACCGTCAGGGAACTCATCGAAGCATTTCAGATAAAAATGGCGGGGGGAAGGAGTTGTATCTGCCAGGCCTCACTTAATCTCCTAAAAAAGATTAGCTTTCCAGGTGGCACATAGAATGTGTAATATGATGCCCTGCTCATCACGCGCATCCGGTCACTTAAGTGTAGCCTTGATGCACTATCTACACTGTTGATACGGATATGTTGCATCATGTGACGCTCATCTATGTGTGTGTATATATATATATATGTGTGTGTGTGTCGAATAAAAATTTCATTTGATAGACATTCTTTCGTGTGCGCTGTGGACGGCACCAGTTCTGGACAATGGGTGCCTGCTTTCCAATTCGCTCACTTTTTCGCCGACAAAGGCAAAGTGAGGAGCGATCGGCAGTGCCCGTAAGCTGCACGTCGCTGGACAAGACTGGGGTGGAGAAAGGTGGCTGGTATGTGTTGGCACAGTTCACCAACGAAACCAACCGCAAAGCCGTCCAGTTCGCACCACCTGTGCCCGCACTAGCACGCTGCTCAATGTGTGGACTGGTGCCACCGCGGGTTTTCAAGAGCGAGTCGTGTCAGCACGCTTTCTGCTCCCTGTGCGAGGTCCACGCCCAACCGCACTGCCCGTTCGACTACACCGCCTGGAGACGTGCAACGACGGATGATGCGGCCTTGGAGCTTGTTTCAAGGGCCTCTGTGTTCTGCTGGAACAGAGCCGAAGGATGCAAGTACTCCGGCAGTCTGTCTGAATTGCCGCTCCACTTCCGGCAGTGTCCGCACTACAGGACCCAATGTGGTCTCTGCGGCCAGAAGGTCTTAATGAAAGACTTGACTTTGCACGCCAACCGCTCTTGTTTCTACACAAAAGGTCCAGAAACAAGCACCCCCTTCCGGAATTGCGAGCCCAGCAGTTCCAAAAAACGAAACTAGTCATGCGCTGGTGGAACACGATGGTCGACTATGTGTTCAGTATGTATTGATTGTACTGACTTTTTATTGGTTGTATTTAGATTGTAGTTATATTTTTATTGATTTTGTTTAACGTATTTATTGACTGTATTTAGATTGTGTTTATATTATTGATTTTGTTTATCGTAATTATTGATTGTATTTAGATTGTATTTATATGATTATTCAGTTTGTTTCGTGTATTTATTGATTGTACAAATTGTGCGGAGGTCGCATTTCGATGGCGGCGAAATGCTAGAGGCCCGTGTACTGTGCGATGTCAGTGCACGTTAAAGAACACCAGATGGTCGAAATTTCCGGAGCCGTCCTCTACGGCGTCTCTCATAATCATATCGTGGTTTTGGTGGTTTTTGGCGTGAAACCCTGCATAATCTTATTATTGATTGTATTACTTGGGCACAAGTGCGCCCAATAAAGAGTTTCATCTTAAACAGTCCGGTCGCCGCCTTCGTCTCTGCAACAAAAACGTGAAAATATAAAGGGAACAGATATGTCAAATGTTTTACTGAATCCGCTGGTGCTGCTGTTCATCGAATATGACACCGCCTATTCCATAAGCGGGCAGCGACACTGTCCGCGCGTCGCGGCCTACCGACAAACGACCAGTCGTAAACCGGGCAGAACTTCGCCTCATAAAACTACACATCTCCGTTAAAACGAGAGTGCCATAAGAACTTACCGAGCATCGTACTCTTTTGGCGAGAGGGTGAAAGGGTCTCCGTCCAAGACACAACACTGTTCGCACGCAGGAGTGTGCTCGTTGAGTTAACAAATACGCCGAGCGCCACGTCAACACAGCAACGCATGCAAACTCGCGCGCGAGAAGCGGCAACACTCCGTGACGCACTGCAGCTCTTGCCTTTTGTTGTTTTTCGCCTCGCGCATGTGCGACTCAAACGGCGCGACGAACCGTCATCTTGGCTCGCTTTACGGCGCAAGGTGTTTCAGGACAAGTGTCTAAAAGGGAAGGAAGGCGTAGGTACAGCTGAGGAGGCCGTTGGGCAACACGTTGTCTACACAACAAAACATTTGGCAGCGCCGGATTCCGCTGACGACGAACGTTCGTGTACCGGCGGTGGGCATATTAAAATGTGCGCTGGGCGAGACGTGCCCTGCGGCTGACGCGTTCTGTGCATGGCAGTGGCTGAGGACAGCGGGCAGGGGGGTGACATGAGTGCGCCCTCGACTCCTGTGACAGACAGTTGTGCGGGCAACGGCCGCGTCGGTATGAAAGCACGCGAATAAGCCTTGCGCCCTTATTTTCGCCGCGACCAGTTGTGGCACGGAGCGCTTCAATCGAGGTCTCTGTTATTTGGGCGAATTTATTTTGAGGTGCAAGTCATATTCTCAAGAGTGCTTATTTTGTTCGCCACGGTGGATCAGTGGCTACGGTGCTCGGCTGCTGACCCAAGGTCACGGGTTCGATCTCGGCCGCGGCGGTAGCATTTTGTTGGCGGCGAAATGGTAGAGCCCGTGTACTGTGCGATGTCTTTTCACGTTAAAGAACACCAGATGGTCGCAATTTCCGGAGCCCTCCACTACGGCGTCCCTCCTACTCATATCTTAGTTTTGGGACGGGAAACTTTAAGAATTATTAGAGTTCTTATTAGGGCGGATAATACATTTCTATTTTAAAAACGAAAAACTGCGCGAGCCAGAGGTCAACAATTCAGAGATTCACTAAGCGCTGAACTGGAAAACAAAGGATTTATTGCGCATTAGGCAGTATACAACACACACATGGATTATGAAAAGATGCGAGGGAGAGGAAAACAGTTAAATTCAATACACCTGACAACGCATGCGCGTTAACATTTCTGTATAATCAACTGAAAAATGAAAAAAATTGGGGGGACCCTTAAGCTTCGCCTTTAAGAGTTGAACGCGATAGCGATATCCCATCCCTACTGCGTACTTCAATCACTTAGTGCATACTATGTAATGGGTAGTATGGTTTAAACCAGGAGAAATTATGCGCGGCAAATGTGGGAAATGTTTTCGAACCTGCTATGCACCCACTACGTGGTGTTAAGGGAATACGCGCAGTAAGGTGTGTGCCGTTTGTAATGGGTGGCTGGCTTTAAACTATGGAATCGTTATGATAGTCACATATTCTGACGCCCGATGGCAATTTACGCTTGTACCACGCAATATTCCTGGGATATTACATGTTATATTGCGACGCCTATATAAAGGACGCTTGCGTTTGCGAAGCATGGAAGTTATTTTCACTGCATTTCCAAGCAGAGGAAGTTATTTTCACAGTATATCCAAGCAGAGGCATGGCTGTGTGGTAGAACACCTGCTTGCCACGCAGACGACCCGGGTTCGATCCTCACTCGGACCCGAAAATTTTTATTATTTATTTTATTTGCATCTTTCTCGATTTTTCGGTCACGGACAAGATGATGATTTTTCGGTCACGGACAAGATGATGATTTTTCGCTCACAACCAACGACGCCGACGCCGACGCCGGAATTTTTCTGCGAAACGAGCTCTTTAACGCTATCGCGTTAAAATACCTCGCTTCAAAACGGTAGCGCCCGCTCGCGTTCTGACAAGTCAGGCGTCAGGCACCACGTTTGTTACTATGGTGACGACGTCAACAACACGTTGGAAAGGACAAGCAACACTGGTGTGCGAGCTTCCCCTACGTAGGCGCTTCTACCTCACTTCATTGGGCACCCCGCCGACGTCACAGGGCGAGTGAAATGTGGTCAGGTGACCGCGCGAATATCAAGTTGAGGGTAGGGATTTTTTTTCTTGTATTTTGAATTTTCTAAACCGAATAGCTTAGGACTGCGTGCCGTTATCACTGCCGTTCTTTCGGCATTAATCTGTCTGTACTTCAGTCTACACAACCCACGAGTAAAAAGTGCGGGGTGCAATAGTGTTAGAGGGCCCCTTTAAGCTGCTTCGCATCTAAAACGTTAAGACTTTCTCCTAACAGACGGCTGCACAGCATTTAAGGCCCTCTGGCCAGCATACTTTTTCACTGCGCTGAAGCGAGCCATTGAAAGTTTGTCTATAACTGGCTATATTGAACAAGGTGATGTCGAGGCACTTTTCTAGCATTTTTACTGGTGTATAGACAGAAAACTGGAGGTCTATTAGTGTCCCACAGTCGGTGTTGAGGCAAGGCAAACGCTTTCGCAGACTATTGAACCGATCATGCTCGCAGAATACTATCATAATCGCGTACATCCTGCAGTTGAGTTGTCCCTAAATATTGACATCGTTTGAAGAGGCATTCGTTATCGAGCACACATAGACATTAAGGTAATGTTGATGGTCCAGCTGTTGTTGATGAAGCTAACAACTAGACCATTAGTCATTACAATAAGTATTAGTGAGCTCTGAACTCAAGTACGCTTCTTCAATCTAGCCGCTTTACTTGTCCGCACAACAGAAGCTATCTGAAAATTGTTCGGCAATATTTATTTTAGCTAATTGCCATTGTACCTCCAGTGTATGTGCAATAGCAATTTCTAGCAAACGTTGACAATAGGAATTACAAATAAACGTTAACCGACTCCGTTATGTCATTTTCGCGAAATAACTTTTATGAATCATGAGCTGAAATGCATCTTCTTCTCCCCAGGTGGTGCAAAGCGCTCACGGATTGAAACAGGATAATTTAGAGCTAGGAACGCACGTACCGTATTTACGCCAGTGTAAGTCGACTGAAACGTAAGTCGATTCCGCCCAAAGGCACCGCAAAAAAAAAAAGTACGTGCGAGGACATTTCATAAAGGAAACTTATTTAGACCTACATGGTCGCTGCACTCACCACACGTCGACTGACTCCATAGTTGGAGTCATCGCCCGTCCTGTCACGTGCTTCTCTGTCATGAACTTGTTAAATGTAGCGCTGAAATATCTTCAGTAGGAATGCCAACTAGACCCACATCGTGTTTTTTTTTTTTTAAGTCAAGATGAAAAAATAAAAATAAAGCGTGAATGCAGGGGTCACTCTTTGGCCATCAGTGGGCCTTGAAACATTCTGCAACAGTGCATTCAGGGTTGCAAACAAAGTTTCGCGAGAGTACTTCCAACAATGCAGGAAGGGTACCTTCTTGACAATAGGCGGAGATCATTAAAAAAAAAATAACGTTTGCGTGATTCCTTGCTCCGAGTGTGGGTTATACGCGAGAAAATACGGTATATGTTACGGGTAGAGCCGGGACGCTAACGTAATACCGTAATCGGGGCATGCCACAGGGACACTGTGGCATGCCGTCATCATGCCACAGTGTCCCTGATTTCTCGTTTGTCCCGCCGTAACTGGGTCTGCTAGTTTCGGTTTCGATTGTAAGTCGACCCCTCAACATTGGATTCTAAATTTATATAAATCGGTCAACCTACAATCGCGTAAATACAGTAATTTCGCTTCCACCGTTCGTGTCATATCGTGTAATATTGACCAGAGCATTCCGTCGGAGAAAACGTTACCTTTGGCAGGCAGATTCGTTAAGACAGTTAGCTGAATCTGATGTCGAGTTTCCGCCCGCCAGCACTGAACTTGCTAGCTGTGTACCGCGAAAGGATAATACGTACCTGAATACCAAAAAAATTGGCCGCGTATCTGCGTGCTTCGCTGCAAATGTCGTCGAAAGATGATAGTCTTGTGCCGGCCATACTACTATGTGTTGCCTTGCCTCAGACAGCGCCTGCTCTATGTTGAATCGGCCGCATCTGGCTGGCATTGATGAAATAGAGGAGGCGCTGCGCGAGATATGGACGCCATCGAAAAACATGAGCTTGTGCTGAACCAAGGGCCACTGCCAGCGGCAGCACCTTATCGTCGGCACGGGGCTTTTTCGTGCATAGCGTCGCAGTTCGTCACAGCGTCGCATTTTCAGCGCAGCCTATAAAACACTAGGGTCTTTAGAATTACGTACCTATGTATTTTCACATTGAGCCAGTAGACCAAGTCCTAAGGCTCATTTACAGACTAATTTAAGCTCTCTGCGTACACTGTGTAATTGATTACAACGCTATAAAGCTGCGAATCGCTGCAGATCACTGCGGCTCAGCCCAACGCGTTTTCAACCGCCCCTCCCCAGTATGACACGCAGTCTGCGCACGATCTGATTGGCTGCGGTGTGCGCGCACGAAAAATTGGCTGGTAGGGTGGCGGCACCTGTCGGAGCAGATATCAACCCCTCCGCGATGTCTCTGTTGCCAGACGGCGTGCGTGCTGCCGGGCGCACTGGGGCTATGGTCTCCGAGATGCACGCAACCTGTCGGCGTGCAGTCTCAGAGGTCATCACCGGGCGAAGCTCAAATCATCGAGTGTGCTCACATGAGCTCTGCGATCGCCAGCGATGCCAGCGTGTATCATGAGTTGAGGAGACAAGGCAGGGGTAAGAAGGAGGGTATGATATAATTGGCCGTAGCCGCCTTGGTACACGGCGTGCAGCGAAATTTGTGGTGCCAATGGTTCGATGATGCTCTAGCCTAAACGCTGACAAAGCTTCAAATAACCGTTTCAGGGTCCCTTAAAGGAACACACGACCTGATACTTACATAATAATGTTGCGCCTCAGATATGCGTAGTTTTTGCTTTTTGATCGAAAATGTTCACAAGTATGAACGCAAATACCAGTTCAACATGGCTGGGCGTTCAGAAAGTGGTTAAACTTTGGCCAAGTGGTTGAATCGGGTGACAGACAGACAGATAGACAGCCAGAGCAAAATTTCTGCGCTGAAGTATTCCAAGAAAGACTATCGTCTTTAAAACTTCAGGCAGTGCAGAAGCCCCATCGATCAACGAATGTCATGTTCCCATTTCTTCCAAGGAAGGCCTACTTTTCGACTACGTCATTGAGGGGGGCCATAGTTCAGCTCTTCGCCTACGAGAACGAAGGCAGAGCTCAGAGTACTTGCGCATTTTTCGCCCTCGTAAGTTAGAGCTCATGACGCCTCCCTCGACAAAAGACAGTAAAGGCTCGAATGCAAAACCCTCCACTGGGCATAAGGTAATCAGGGTCCCCACGTCTGTTCTGATTATTAACGGGCGTAAAAATAATGGGGTTTGCCTGTGCACCTTAAAATACAACCCATTATAGAAAACAGTGTTGTGAGCACAGAGGTGGAGGGCATTGAATAAAAGGAAAAGTAAGACACTGCCAAGCTATAAGAGCTGTTGGTTCTGCGAGCGTAACAGGCGAGACTTCCTTTTGAAATGCCAATGATTGCTGGCGGGAAAGTACACAGAAGGGCAAGAAGAGCTCGAGAAAGCAGTCACGAAGGTTAAATAAAACCAGAGAAGACGGACGGTGAAGTCAAAAGCGAGACCTTAATGAGCTTTTAATTGAATGGGTGATTAAGCCGTTTCGATTCCATTACGAGTCTAGCGAAAACTTTGCGAGAGCGCTGGCAATTGGGAAAGCCTCGAAAGTAATATCAACAGCGAAGGCAAGAAGAAAAAAGAATACTGCTAGAGTCCGAGGCGAACTTTAAATAAACGAAGCCGAAATGCGACACCGGCGAATACAAGTGACCGCGGCGCGCTATTTTGAGGCTGTAGCGATACTATATAGCACAACATAAGAAGTAGGAAAAGCGAAGGCTAGCCGTGAAGGTACTATTCTTTTTTTATTTTCCGACAACAAAACACGTTTATTGTATGTGTGTTTTCTCGACTCGGTCACTGCTAATTAATTATTCATCACAGATTGGTATCACCCATCAGAAAAAAAGAAACGCAAATGTCCGAAGTGTGCATATATTTAGTCTGTATCACGGCTTTCGAAAGCGCATTAGCCTTTCAAATTAGGGGCCACTGCATTTCGTCTGCTAGCTTTCCATTAGCCCTAACGGGAACGGCGACTCCATCTGGCGTTCATTATCGGAAAGCCGTGACGACGAGTGTACACGGGGAAGGGCGGAGGTTAAAAGGATATTTATTCATGTAGTATTTCATCAGTACACTTGTGTGTACAGGTCGTAAGTTACATATCGCTCGTGGGCTTGATTGATTATACGCTAGCAGTTTCGTTGACAGATTGAAAACGCGGGAGCAACCGTTGCAATAAGACGACGTTCCCACTTCCGCACGTTGTGTACCGTCTGTTTTAATTTGTGATGAGAACGAATGGTAATGCGTCTGGAGTGTGTAGCAGATGGCAAAGTTCTTCTTGCTTTTTTGGGGGGGAGGGGGGGGGGGCTAGACGATCGTCCGCTTGATCGAAAGGATAGTTGCGTTGTGTTTCACGTATATGTATGTTACACGACATAAAAAAACCAGCGGCGTACGGTTAATCGTATGTTGTATGACGTACTTAGAACAGTGCAGTACGATTAAGGCCCCGCATAACATTGTTTTTGTATCCATGCCCGAGCGATCGGAATTCAGCACCGTGTTGTCGACAACATCACTGCGGGAAATGACTGCGGGGGATTATTTTTCATGCGCATTTCGAAAACACCAGGAGATAGATCTGGTTGCAAGCGCCGCAAATATATGCCGATCGATTCAGCTGGACGCGCCAGCGCCTTAAATACAGGGCAAGTTGATTTCTGGACACGCACTAGTTTTTTTTTTCTTTTTTTTAGCGATGTGCACTTTTGCTTTTTAGCATATTGATTTAGCACAAATCGAACACAACTTTCAAATAACATCGTGACGATTGTTATGCGTACAGTAAATAAGGCTAATATGAGACAACACAAATCAAACAAATAGGTGCGAACTGATAAAAAACAATATGCACAATATACGCTTCATAAGTGTCACTCAAGCTGAATGTGCTATTTCATGAACGTAAGTTCATAAAATAGCACATTCAGCACGTAAGAAAAGCTCGAAGGAAGCAAAAAGCAGGCCATTAGGCATAGAACCACGCTTCTGTATCGGTTTTTTCTGTGAGTGTCCACCTCAAATATGGATAAGGAATCCTGCACATACTCCACGAAAGATAAACTCGCCCACTTAATTGATTGGTTTAGGTGTAAGTTTTCTACTCTAGCAAGTAATCCAAAATTTTATCCAGGAAGCATATCTTGATATTTCTCATTAATCAAGCATCAATGCATCCCTCCGCAATAAAAAAAAATAGCTCTTTAATTTAATTTGGCGTCCATGTGTCTAAGCCCCACAGAAAGTAATGGTGAATGGCCCAACTTTATTGAATATCTTGCGACCATATGGTCTGGATCTAGGCGGCACCGAAGGTAAGAGGGACCCTGTCTCTCAGTATCTTGCCGGGCTTGCTGGATCTCCCAAAGTTGATCCTGCAAATCTCAGCTAGCCAGTGCTGCTCTCCACCACGCACCTAACTTGCATGGAGGGACTGCATTTCTCTTCTGAACTATTCAGCAATCCCGGAGTATATATTCCATGCTGGCTCCTTTGTCATCACATAATTTACTTTTAGCCTCAGGATATGTTATGTCTCATTCATTTGAAAGGCGGCACCTGCACAATTTTGCCTAAATTTTGATGAAGGCCTGAAAGATGATCGCATTCTCATAACTTGATTCAAAAACGGGCAGTCAGTCTACAATAAAGCGTAAAATTGGGAATAGCATGCGGAAGTCGATGTGGATATGAAATCTTTGTTGTTTTTCTGCTATTTGTGTCGCTCTATTTTTTAGGCACGAGTGAGGATTGCCTTAGTCGCGGCGCCTGTCGACGAATTATCGGGAAACCTCAACAGCGCATGCGTTGCATGAACAACGAGGGCTAATGCGCGCGTGGGTAGGTTGCGCCCAAAGGAAGCGGTGACGTTCGCTGTCTAAGCGTGTTAGCGTGGCAGTGTAGACAAGCACGGTGCGAAAGAAATTAATGGAAACTAGGCACCAAAGTACTGTTACCACATGCCACTTATGTTCGTCATAAAGTCACGTCAAGCAATACCAATTTTGGCGTATATCAAGCTAGCGAAACGGCTGCGAGCGTGTCATCAGCGTGGCATGCAAATCATGTTGCACATAACATCTCATGATTTCCATATTACCACTTGTCATTAATGTTCGTCATACAGCCACGTCAGGCAAAACCAAATTTAGTGTATATCAAGCTCGCGAAACGGCCGTCAGCGCACCATGAGTGCGGCATGCAAGTCATGTTGCACATGACATGCACGTCAAGATTTTCATATTACCACCTGTCATTTATGTTGGTCATGCAGAAATGTCTCATCATATCAATTTTTGGATATATCAAGTTAAGAAAACGGCCGCAGGAGCACCACGGCCATGGCGTGTAAATCGTACGGTTCATGACAAGTTATTCATGATTTTCATGATATGACCAGTCATCCATGTTTGTCATGCAGTCATGTTATGCCATACCTCTTTTGGTATAAATGGCATTAACGATACGGCCAGAAGAGCACAAAGTCGTAGGCGGCTAGATAGATAGATAGATAGATAGATAGATAGATAGATAGATAGATAGATAGATAGATAGATAGATAGATAGATAGATAGATAGATAGATAGATAGATAGATAGATAGATAGATAGATAGATAGATAGATACGCTCAAAGTCGCCGAAGTTCGCTAAGAAATGCTTCGCATTTAAAATATGTTGAACACAGTCGAACGTTCCTTGTTGAACACGTAGAACTCGCCCAGCCCACAGACAACAGGCCGCCGCGCTCTGCACTCACGGCTTTTCTGCATGAACTTTCAGCCGCCGGGCCACCACCGGTCCATTGTTTCGCGCCTTCACAACAGATGGCTCTCCCATTCCGTTCTCTTGCACTGAGGAAGCGACTCACCTTTTCTTTTATTCGCCCATTGTGGTTATCATCATCATCCGGCCACCTCGGCCCCCCTTCTTCGTTTACTTATCACGTAAAACGTCGTACTTTTCTTTTCATTCTTCTTCATTCTCCCCAGAGATGACGAGTAATTTTTCGGGCACACACTGCGTTCGCGAGAAGCCTCGAGCATCCCCCCTCTCCTTCCTGCCTTACCTTCTCGACACGAAGAGCTCAGGAAACCACGCCGGATGATGCGTTGAGTTGAGAAAGGGGAAAGAGATCATTCGTAATTCTGCCTCTGGCGCTAAAGATAACGTCATGACAGCTTTGTTACCTAAAAGAAAACAAAGAAAAGTGTTAAACAAGAAACCGTAAAAGAAGCAATAAGCCTGACAACACACTCCATGTCCATTTACCTGCATAACCATGCCTCTAGAACAGAGAAAATGATATCCCTGTTTGTTTTTTGTTTTTTTTTTGTGTCGGAGCCAAGGGGAAGTGTTATCTTCTTACAAGTCACCGAGCCTTAATTGTTATTCCTATTCGAATCAGGCGTCAACAAGTAGCAGTCTGCGCTGTTTCTTATAATCGCGCCTTGTTTAATATGTTGCACTCCAGCCTCATCTCTTAATTTATTCCTTTTTTTTCCCCTTCATACCAGCATCTATTTCTGTGTTCCGCCACTACCTGCACCTGTAACTCCTTGAACTCTCTCAACCTCGTATCTCCTTGCCTTTGCCCAAAAATATTCTAACCATCTCTTGCTTTCCATCAACCACCGGCCAGATACTTCGAGATACCTCAAAACACAAAGCCTCTGAAACGTAAACAACAGCGTCCACGCTGGGGTCTTGCTGGAACAATGTCCTGGCATTCAACGACAATATGTTGTGTAGCTTCCGAACTTTTCTCGCAGCAGACACATGACTCATTGTGTGGTGAATATCTTGTGTAGTGCGTTTCTGCCTTCAGGAAACGTAACCATGCTTCAAGTGGCAAGGCGCTACCCCTTGTGTTATCACAAATATTTTCTATTCGCAATGCCTATAGACTCTCGCGCCGCCAAGCGGAATTCAAGATCATCCTCTCGAGCAAGGACACTAGACACAATGGCAGCACTACGCAGTTGGTCTCTTGTTCGGCTGTGCTAGCCTCAGTGTTAACGCGTTACCAAGAGACGAACAGTACGACTTTGCATGTTTCCTACATCAGTGAACAAACCGGGTGCTCCATGACACGATAAATCAGCTGTTCCGTTCTTGCGAGAAACGATGTTTTCTTGAAAATACGTGGCAACTCGCGCTTTCAATGATAGCCCACAGCGTACACATATCAGCTTCGCGAGGTTTTCTGTAGCCACGTAGGTTAGTTAAATGTTATCGTCTGACCTTTTCAGTTGAAACTCACCTTGTTTTACTTGCATATAGCGTTCGTCAGTGCTTTTGTCATGAATGAATCCCATAACATTGTACGCGGGAAGTCGCACGGGCTCGCGATTTGCCCTTGTGTTTGTATGTTTGTTGATTGGTGGCAGCACAATGCAAGAAATTTGCTTGTTGATGGGTTTGAGAGCAAAATGTTCTCCGCGCCCAGATAAACGTGGTGATGCGGAGTGGTCGAAGTCGTTCGGCGGAAGAAATCCTTCAGATTGCTTTCAGCAGCGATGTTGAAAGAAACCATCTTGACGACGAGGGTTTTTCACTGGACGTAGAAGGCTGTGAGAGCACCGGTAGTGACAGCGACGATGAACGATCAGCTGCTAACTCACGAGGAGCGAGTTACACATAACGTCCCCTCATGTGTTAATGTTTTTTTCACGCTCGTAAGTCACGTAGATCGTATCTAATGTATAATATCCTTCATCGAGATCAAAATAAAAGCAGTTTTTTTTTGTGCGTTGCATATAGCGCAATTATTGTGGATATTATGGAGCGCCGCATGCCGCCAAAACGCTCGAGCTCGAAGAGCGATGCGAAATGGTTCGAGCGGTGAGACGTGCAGTGACGGCCACAATCCACGCCTCTCGGCTAACTTCTCCTGTACTTCACCGGTACCTACCAAACGGCGTTGTTGTTCGACGAATTTTCGCAACATCGAAAAATTCGACGTTCCAGAAAGAACACGTGTGTATTCTTTTCGATATTCATGTTTAGATCGTGCTGATCGAACCTGCAACATCGGAGTGCAGTGAAATGCGCACGTCTGTGAGCATGGCTGTGACACAAGCGCTACTGAATGGGATGTTAAATGCTTCTGTTCCGTTGAGGAAGCCACTCCGTGTTCCTGTCTGCGCAAGCAATGACGACGGCGTAATTTGTTTGGAAACCATCACCACGTTAAACATTCGGTCCCGTGCAGCAGTGATGGCGCTGGTCGCTAGTCGCCTGCTACTGCGGCAAATCCGTCAGACAGGCTCGGTACAAACTACCTCGGATTGCCGTTCAGTTCATACATCAGTTCAAGTCTGTTCTCCTGAGGCCGTTTTCTTAGCTTGATATATCCAAAAATCGGTTCGATGAGACATTTCTGCATGAACAACATAAATGACAGGTGGTAATATGCAAATGATGACGAGCATGTCATGTACTACATGATTTACATGCCACGCTCATGGTGCGCTGACGGCCGTTTCGCTAGCTTGATATGTACCAAATTTCGTATTGCGTGACGTAAATGTGGGACGAACATCAATGCCAAGTGGTCATATAGGAACCATGACATGTCATGTGCAACATGACTTGCATGCCACGCTCATGGCACGCTCGCGGCCGTTTCGCTAGCTTGTTATACACCAAACTTGGTATTGAGTGGCGTGACTGTATGACGAGCATAAATGACAAATGATAATATGGAAATCATGACATGTCATGGCAACATGACTTGCATTCCACGATCATGGCACTCTCGTGGCCGTTTCGCTAGCTTGATATACACCAAATTAGGTATTGCGTGACGCGACTGTAAGACGAACATAAATGACAAGTGGTCAAATAGAAATCATGACTTGTCATGTGGAACATGACTTACATGCCACGCTCATGGCACCCTCGTGGCCGTTTCGCTAGCTTGATATACACCAAATTAGGTATTGCGTCACGTGACTGTATGACGAACATAAAAAATAAGTGGTAATATGGAAATCATGACATGTCATGTGCGACATGACTTGAAAGCCACCATCATGGCACTCTCGTGGACGTTTCGCTAGCTTGGTATACACCAAATTTGGTATTGCGTGACATGACTGTATGACGAAGATAAATGACAGGTGTAGTATGGAAATCATGACATCTCATGTGCGACATGACTTGCATGCCACGCTCATGACGCGCTCGCGGCCGTTTGGTTAGCTTGATATACACCAAATTTGGTATTGAGTGACGTGACTGTATGACGAAGATAAATGACAGGTGTAGTATGGAAATCATGACATCTCATGTGCCACAGTACTTGCATGCCACGCTCATGGCGCGCTCGCGGCCGTTTCGCTAGCTTGATATACACCAAAATTGTTGTTGGGGGACGTGACTGTATGACGAACATAAATGACAAGTGGTAGTATGGAAATCATGAAATGTCTTGTGCGACATGACTTGCATGCCACGCTCATGACGCGCTCGCGGCCGTTTCGTTCGCTTGATATACGCCAAATTTGGTATTGAGTGACGTCACCGTATGTAGAACATAAATGAAAAGTGGTTAATATGGAAATCATGACATGTCTTGATCGACATGACTTGCATGCCACGCTCATATGGCGCACTCGCGGCCGTTTCGCTTGCTTGGTATGCACCAAAATTGGTGTTGCGGGACGTGACTGTATAACATACATAAGTTGCAGGTGATAACGTGAATATCTTGGCATGCAGGTTATCTACAACGCCATTTACATGTCACGCTTATGGTGCGCTTTCGTCCAGGTAGTTAGCTTGATATACACCAAAATTGGTATTGCATGACCTGACTGTATGACGAGCATAAATGACAGGTCCTAACATGTAAACCATGACATGTACATAATGTACAGCATGATTTGCTCTGTGCTGGCTGCTTCGCATTTCATCGATTCCCACAGTGCCGTGGGATCTGCGGGCTTTTTTTGGTCTCATATACATTTCAGTACAGCTCATGACTTGATCCGGTGAAAGTGGCACGGGCCGAACGTCCGCAATTTCTATCTCTACGTATGCTAACAAACAGGTTGACCCTCTTTCGGGCGCCATCTTGAATCGTACAGCTCACCACCTCGTGGGCATTGAGAGTTCTAATTTCATTGTGACCAGTTTTGTAAGCTTCCATTTCATTGTATTCGACCATGAATGTTTCTATCCAATGTGCCGAATCCGCTTCTCTTAGCTTCTTTTTATGAAACTTTTTATCTATTTACAGTTGCCTGTGGTTAGCTGCAATGTTCCTAACATCTTCCTCTGTTCCTTGCCTCCGCTTCCTAGGTTCAGGTACAGGCACAGGCACTTGTGTACAACGACGCTGCCCCCCCCCCACCCCCCGCCCTTTTTTTTAAAGACGATAGTCTTTCTTGGGATACTTAAACGGAGAAATTTTGGTCTGTATGTCTGTCTGTCTGTCTGTTTCTCTGTTTGTCGGCACGTCACACGATTCAGCCACCCGGCCAAAGTTTAACCACTTTCTGAGCGCCCAGCCATCTTGCACAAGTGTTTTTGTTCATACTTGTGAGCATTGTCGATCAAAAAGCAAATGTTACGCATGTCTGAGGAGCAACGTCAATAAATAAGGAGTCTCTGGTATGTTTCTTTATAAGAAAATACATAGATACGTAATTATGAAGACCCCAGCGTTTCTTAGGCTGCGCTCAAAAAGCGACGCTATGCACGAAAAAGCCCTCGGCCGACGATATGTTGCTGCTGGGTTCTGCACAAGGTGATGTTTCTCGACAGCACTGCCAGATGGCGTCCATGTCTCACGCAGCGCCTCTTCTATTTTATCAAGGCCAGCCAGATGCGGCCGATTCAACATAGAGAAAGCGCTGTCTGAGGCAAGGCAAAACAGTGTAGTACGGCCGGCAGAAGACTATCGTCTTTCGACGACATTTGCGGCGAAGCACGCAGATACGCGGCCAATTTTTTTTCAACTATGTTTTTACGTTTTTAACACTACTTTCACTCTGCGCACATCTCACTTAAAGCGAAGCCCAATCTATATTCCTTCCCTCGCCTCTCTCTTGCTTCTTCCGTGGATTCCCCCCCCCCCCACACACACACATTCAATCGGGCCGCTGACCTTCCACTAACTTCCAATTGGAACCCCGACAAAAGCTACGATTTCAAAGACGGAACTGCATTTGCGAGCATTATCTATGGTATAATAAGGCATTTTTGTTTAAATTCCACGCACTACCAGATAATTATTTATTCTAAGCGCCAAAGTGATTGCTTCAATTATTGCTGATTTTCGGTATCTTGTTATTTTCACATTAATTCCCTAAAGCTGCATGGGTTATTCATTTGTTCATGTATACACCCAGGTACTTTTAATGATCGACTTTGGCAATAGCTTGCTGTGAAATCGATCTCACAGGAGTGGTTATCTTTTCGTGAAAGTTCATGGTTCCCGACTTCCATGCACCAAAATTGAGGCCAACATATATGGCCTCATTGCAACTTGCATTTGTCAATTTCTGCAAATTCATTGCTTCGTCCTCTGCTTACACAATGTCGTCCGCACACTTCAGCACAAAAGATGTCAGTGTCACTACTTATTCGTTACACCTTCAAGATACATGAAACTCTATGTCACTGTTCTCCAGAAGTCGTTTTACGCGTTTAACATAAAAATTGTACAACAGAGAGATAAGGTACTTCCGCTGCAGTCCTCGATAAATGTGTGCTATATATTTGCATTTCCGACCTTACCGAACAGTCTTTACGTGAGTGTACCTAGTGATTCTTTTCTGTAGCGCCACGTAATCGTCGTCTAGATTCTTGTGTTCCAGGACATCCCGTTTGTGTTTAACGGTATTCGTTGTCATAAACTCACAGACCCTTAGTCTCTTTCATTTTATTTACACCCCCTTTTCCTTTCGCAAGTACAGCATAGCAAAGTGGAGATTTCCAGTTGAAGCCTATGTCTTTGCTCTCTTTACAACAGCTACTCCCAGTGGCTGCGCCCGGGAACAGCGAGTTCCCGAAGTGAGCACTTAGTTTGTAACAATGCCAGCGTTGATTGGCTCTTTATGGCCACAAGTGGTCTTTTAGCAGTAAAACGTCATGTGCAATCATATTCATCATAAGATCATCATATCCCAACAGCTCCGCATATCGGCAGCATACCTCGTTTGTAAAGACGGATGAATCGAACTAAATACATAGGTCTATTACATTCATACACGGCATTGCGTTCTCAGCGCCACTGCGTTCTCTTAATGTAAATTTGGTAAACTATCAACCACCCTCATCTGTACCAATTCATTGCCGGTGTGTTTTAATAACACAGCTGCTCATCATCAACATTATTCGGCGCGCGTACACGGTGGTTAGATGTCACTGCTATCGCAGCTGCTCCATCTTAGTCATCCTCAATAACAGGCTTGTTGTTTCCTATAACTTACCATGAATACGCTTAAACTTCCTCTCGCTGTGCCTTGGTAGGCAGCAGTGAGACAGGCAATGCGGTCGAGTACTGTGGCAAAGTATGCACAACTAGCGAGACGGCGCTACGGTGCTCTCGCAGCGCCACCTGTCTCCAGAAAATAAAGACGGTAAATGAAGGTCATACGCCAATGGCAGACGTGCACCACCTCAAATGCTGAGGGTGCCACCATCGACAGAATGCGAGAGACAAAGACGGTAATGCCCCGCAGGAGGTGTACTTTTTTTTTTTTTTTGAGGGTGTAGGGGAGTGGCACGAACCTCATTCCTAACCGTCCCTTCTGAAGATCTGCTGACGAATAGATCGTTATAGTGGCGACCGTTTCATTGTGAACCAGTAGCTGCCGTTTCGCTGCCTGACTTTCGTTTGCATGCTTATTCGGCGAACAATACGGGCACGCTCGTCTCGCTTTTTGTCTCCCGCAGATGGCGCTTCGTGCCGGTGCCAAATGGACGCCACAAGGTATGTGTGCATGCTGTCGAAATGACCGCGGCGCTCTTTGTTTCTCGACTGCGGTGGTTTTGTACGACAAAAACAAGAAGAGACCGTAATGGCCACGAATGTGCATGTGTGTACTTCTCCGTGACCACGACGCCTTGTCCACCGCCCTCAAGGGTCCCAAGATGGCGTGTGGTTGGCTTCTCCGTTGTGTCTAGGTGGTCGACCCTCAGCTTCTAGTGGCTTCGTTTGTTCCCTTCGTTTCAAATCTTGGCACTTTTGCTTCACAAACGGCGACGGTGAGGCGAGCTGCGTTTGCGGACAAAAGGAATTGATCTCAAAGTGCCATGATGGTAGCACAGAGCCACTGTCTCTCATCACAATGCGCGTACCAATGCATCGTTCCTGCCATCTCAGAGGATCTCTTCAAACGAAGCCCTTCGCTGTGGGCTTCGCTTACGAAAGCTCTCAGCACTTACACATGCGATGAAAACTATACCGAATTCTTTTACGCAGATAGATAGATAGATAGATAGATAGATAGATAGATAGATAGATAGATAGATAGATAGATAGATAGATAGATAGATAGATAGATAGATAGATAGATAGATAGATAGATAGATAGATAGATAGATAGATAGATAGATAGATATTTTCTATCAGCATTTCATTTCTGCGTCTTCGAGCAGAGGTGTACATGAATGTGCTTGACAATAAAAGCGCTGTCTCAAGGCTTTCACTTTAAGACAGCGCTTCTATGGTCAAGTAGTTTCATTTGGCTGTTTATTGGCTTGTATTTTTTTTAAATTTTATCTTGGAGGAGAGGATGTCGTGTAGACAAGACGTTCACATGTTCCTTATGTCCTCATATTTCTAATAGGTTCACGCTTGCTAGCTCAGCCGCATATGCTTCTCGTTTTCAAAACGACCAGTGATCCATAAACAAACTGCCTATCCCTCGTGCCATGGGAATCGATGTTATGAGAATTGTGCGGGAGGGGGGGGGGGGAGGTGACTGTGGGGTGTAATTTGTTCATTGAGCGAAACGTTACGAAATTTATTTATTTATTTATTTATTTATTTATTTATTTATTTATTTATTTATTTATTTATTTATTTATTTCCAAATACTGCAGCCCAATTGGCTATTGCAGGAGTGGGGTACATAAATACAATAGGAAAGAATAACAGTAACATCACAACAATATCGTCACCTCCTAAGCACAACCGGGTACAGAATGAGAGAAAAAATAGTAATGTCATTCAAATGACTCCAAAAAATCTGATAAGTTCATTTCATGACCAGAACCAGGTAGATCGTTCGAGTAAGCAATAGTCCTTGTAAAAAAACTGTATTTGAATATGTTAGTACGTGCAAAAAAAAAGCCTTATGTTAAGATTGTGACCACGTCTAGTTGGCAGAGCACTAGCATACACGATATAATTGTCATTAGATAGCCGGCATGACGAGTGAACAAAAGAGTGCAACAGTTTCAAAGAGTCGATATCACGCCTAGTGCACAATCGTGATAACTTCAAAGATTTCATTGCAGATGAGGGCGAAAAATCATGGTCATATGGATGAAAAATGAAACAAACAGCTTTTCCTTTGGACAGATTCGATTTTTTCCACATCACACACTTTGTATGGATTCCACACGCACGAAGCGTATTCTAATATAGGGCGAATCAGTGTTTTGTACATAAGAAGTTTGGTGGATTTCGGAGATTTAGATGACGTACGTCTTAAGTAACCTAATTTTTTAATGCTCTAGATGTAATGTAATCTATGTGATGCGACCATTGCATGTTGTGTGTGAGTATAACGCCAAGGTATTTGTACGTCTGTGCTCGGGGAACTGCGATGTTGTTGAATGGAGTATGCATGATGCGATGGAGCATGGCTGTTCGTTAATGACAGAATTACGGTTTTTTTGGAAGTTTATGTGCATCTGCCAATCCGAGCACCATGAACAAAAATGCGAGAAAGAATCCTGAAGTATGACGTGATCGTGAGGAGAAGTAATTACCTGATAAAGCCCACAGTCGTCGGCGTAGAGACGAACTTGGGACTTAATGTTGCTGGGAAGGTCATTTATAAAAATCAAAAATAACAAGGGACCCATAACGGAGCCTTTTGGGACACCAGATGTAACTTTTACTTCTGAGGATGATTTGGACTTGAATGAAACGAATTGAGAGCGCGAGTTTAAAAGTTTGCTATCCAGTCGACCAATTGCGGATTTTTTAAAATTACATCTAGTTTACCAAGAAGCTTGCTGTGAATTACGGTGTCGAAAGCCTTTGAAAAATCTATAAATAAGGCATCAATTTGATTACTAATGTCTAAATTACTCATAATATCATGCGAAAATTTCACTAGTTGCGTTATTGTGCTGAAACCTCGACGAAATCCATGTTGTATGCTGGACAAAAGGTTGTTCGATTCAGGAAACTCAATTATGTGTTTATGAATAATGTGTTCGAGCAGTTTTCCGGAATTGGAAGTAAGTGATATGGGTCTGTAATCGGAGAGGAGTTGTCTGTTTCCTGATTTATGCAGAGGCAGGACCTTGGCTAACTTCTAGGACTTGGGGACTGTACTTGATGACAAAGATTTGTTAAAAATGATGGTCCAATTACGCGAGCACCAGAGAGCGTACCGCTCCAGAAAGCTATTTGGAATATTATCGGGACCAGTGCACTTTTTCGTATCCAACTTGAGAATCAAGTTTAGGATACCATCTGTGCTAATTACCAGATCGTCGATGGACAGCTCTGGATTAGAACGACGCCAGACATGACGTCGCCAGACATGACGCTAATGATAAGGTGCAAATGTGAATAATAATAATTGTCGGGGTTTGACGTCCCAAAACTACGATATGATTATGAGATACGCTGTAGTCGACGACTGCGGAAAATTTTGCCACCTGGGGTTCTTTAACGTGCACCTAAATGTAAGTACACGGGCCTCAAGCATTTTCGCCTCCATAGAAAATACGGCCGCCACGGCCGATATTCGATCCCGCGACCTACGGGTGAGCAGTCGAGCACCATAACAACAGGACCACCGCGGCGGGTGAAGTACAAAAGGTAGTACGCACAGACATATGTTGTACCGTCGGATATGCTTTATATAACCAGTTGTTTACGGTTGTATAACGATGCCAACAGCATCATGGGTATTACCAAGACCAGATGCGGTAAGCAGATATATAGCTCTTGTGCTTGCGAGGAGGGTAGCCCTGGCAATTGCTACGTAGACCAACTCCAGTGGATGTCGCTTAAGTACAATTGACGCTAACCCAACGTGACGCCTGCATCATTGGGGTACATATGTAATGTTTATAAAATTAGATGCGCAGCACTGCAGCCGCACTTGACGTTTCACCAACATTATGTCTTCATAGGGTCTTTTTCCAAAGGAGTTCCTAGACCTAGCGTGGCTCTGTTAGAATACTTGATTGTCACGCAGAATACTTGGGATCGATTCCTGCTGGGACTCTGACATTCACTCTTTGCATTGTCGAATCAACGCTGCCAATGTCAGTTTTTTTTAACGCTCTCGCATTTAAGTTATCAGTGTCTGTTGTTGCCGTTGCTGGGTAGATATAAACTGTCAACCACCTGTGGCGCATACCCGCATACCGCAGACCGTGGTGTACAGGTACCACAGGTGTCTAGAGGAAAAGGTTTGACGACGTAAACGATGGGATTTTCATGTTAATCCCGTCATGACTAGCCAGACATATTTGGCAAACCCTCTTACTTTCCCATACTACTTTTGGTCAACCCCAAGTTAAGGAGGCAATCACGACAGCACCCAGATGTAGGCGTCTGAATAGACAGATAGATAGATAGGTAGATACTTACATAGAAACGCTCAAATTGCGTGCAGTTCGTTAAGAAATGCTTTGCATTTAAACGCAAGACGAGTAAAGAGGGGGGCTAAGAGAACAGCATAGGCCAACTACTTCTTGCGCAAATTTCCTGGACGAAGGACCAAACAGACACAGACGGGCGCAAACTTCCAAATGAATTTATTATCAAGGTGAGACATCTATATATGTGTGTGGCAGAACTAAAGTTGTACGCACAGACATATGCACATTTTAGTTCTGTCACACACGTATATACATGTCTCACCTTGATAACACACATATATACATGCCGCACCTTGATAATAAATTCAGTTGGAAGTTTGCACCCGTCTGTGTAGTAGTTGATTATGCAGTACCAACTAGCACGAACCCACACCGTGTTAAGCATAGGTTATTTGTTGGTATATAATACAGGTTAACATACTTAATTTTATGGTGCAGTTTACAGCTTCCGCTGTGCTTCTGGAGATGAGAAGATCGCGACAAAACGCTGCTTTTTACCTTCCTGGCTGTACAAAGCTGCGGTAGCCTCGATCACGTCCACGAACACGCCCTATAAATAATACAGCACAGGCCCGTAGCCAGGAGGGGGGGGCTAGGGCCCCCCCCCCCCCCCCCGAAATTTTGATGGAAGGGGGTGTTTTACCGAGAAAAAATAATAAAAGTAGGTGTTTTTCAAGGTTTTCAACAAGTGCCCCCCCCCCCCCCCGAAAAAAATTCCTGGCTACGGGCCTGATACAGCATCTTACTAAACCTTCCTTAAAGGAACGATAGGTGAGAGCTACTGCGTTACAGTGGACATGCCTTCGAAGTGCGCACGACGAACTCGCCTCACGAAATGAAATCATATGCCGAAATTTAACTACACCGTGGCAAATGCAATGTTACTGATCGGTCATCTATGGCAAGCAGGCACGTAGCCAGGATTTTTTTTCGAGGGGGGGGGGGGGCAAGACCTAATTGTTCGAAAGAAAGTCTTTCCATGGGCTCTGTACTCTTGCGTTAATGGCCGACTGGACGAATTTCGAGGGGGGGGGGGGGGGCTGCCCCCCCCCTCCTTGCCTACGTGCCTGATGGCAAGTGTTGCATTATTACGCCTGTTCCTTGAATACATATGTCGGCCTGTCTGCCGAGACCCTACCCGAAGCACTACCCGAAAGGCTTCTTACCATTAGCAGACAGGCCCCCTACCGGAAGCCAGACTTTCGGGAGAATGTTGCTTTGCGCGTCGGCGTGCTGTGGGCGTTCAGGAGAACCGTAGGCTAAACTTGGGCCCCGATCAATCATAAGTAACATATACAACACGGTGGCACGACAATCTGAAAGCCATTTGCAGAGGGACTATGGCACAGCCCGGGGCGAAAGCACGATGACCGGTCATACAGAAAAAGAGAAACGAGGTGCAGGAAACGGCCGCCGGTCGTCACAAATCCAACGGCTGGGGCGCCAATTATGATCCCGCACTTCTTCGTGTCCTCTGCCGAGCCAGGGTAGAGACAGCGAAAACAGTTCGCGACGTGGATTCCACGAGGTAGAAAGAAGCTAGGTGGAGGGACGCCATTTGCATGCCGTCTGTGGCCAAACCTGTGAGCACGGAACTGCGCAAATGAATGGAAGAAAAGCGAAGCGAGCAAGCGAAATAAAGATAGAACGAAGTAGACGAAACCCGAGGCGTCGCCTGCTTCGTTACGTCTGTTATTCCGCTCGAAACCAGCGGCGTCTACTGACGCCCATTAGGCGCTAACTGCGGGCGTGTTCCCCTTCGAGACACATTAAAAGATGAACCAGACAGGAAAGGCGGTAAGATGAAACCATCCCTCCCTCCCATCTTCTGTGGCCCCGAGCAGGTGTGTACAGAACGCAACAAAGTATGACCACTCTACGTGACGCGTGAGTGCAGGCATGCACTGCGGTCTGCTACGCCCGGCACTACTTTTTTTTGCTGCCGTCGGCAACCGTGAGCCTAGGATGACTGCTAGGAAATGTTCGTCTGCTGTTCGCAAGGTCTATAGCTCGTAGCCAAACTGCGTCGTCTGTTGCGAGCGCCACGACTTTCCGTGAACCCTCTGCTTATAAAGTTCGTCCGGTAACCGAAAGCTCTAGCCCCTAGCCTAGCCTCTAGTCAAGCCGAACCTCAATCAGTGCGCTTGATGTGAGTTTTATTCAGCATCTATTTTTATCACTTACACGAACTACACCCCGTTTAGCCCCCCCCAATAATTGCTCCATTATTTTGTAGCAGCGCATCCATGAGGTCCTGTTTCAGGATGTATGAAAATACGGCTCTTTCAATGTTGTTTCCGGTGGTGTGGACACAGCGCTATTATTCTTTTGTTGAGGCGTCCAATAGCGGGCGCTGCCCTCAGCTGCATCTGTAGATGCCTCGGAGGTTGTGGGTAGGCGTGGCAGTATTTATTTCGGGCAGGCTCCAATATTTCCTATGGGAGCGTAGAAGAAAGAAATAATGAGAAGAGAGTCGGGCGTAGCGGGACGGAACAGAGTTTCGCCATCGGAAATCGGTGATTACAATAATGACCTTATCGGCATATGTTTCAGCATATACGCGAAAGGACACGGTTGATGTGTCGTATCTTTGGTACACTCCTAGCTCTCACATTATGTTCGGCTCTCGGGAGCGTCAAGTACACCGTACTGTAACACAAGAAACAACCTCATTAGTTGTTTATAAGATGCACTTCCCGAGCCCCGAATAAAAAAGGGTGAGATTATCGTCATATCCAAGAAGACAAGGATGTGTGCACCATTACATTGCAGCAATATAACACAGGAAGAAGCAACGCACTTGATAGAAGACACGTTCATCGACACTAAAAGGCAATGCACAGGCGCTGGACGTCAAGTGTTCTTGGCTCACATACAAGTATCAATGCTTAAATTAGGTAATATGGCGGCTTCGAGTTACACCATACCGCATTGCAGGTCTTGAGATGATCCTGAGAGGGGCATGCGCTGTTAGTATCATCAGACATTACCTAAGAAATCACTCTGCTGTCTAAGTAACATGGAATCATTGATATGTATGACATAATCTGCTAATACCATTGCAATGACGAAGGGTACCTACACGAATGGAGCTACGGCCGCCTGGCTTCTGAAGTGAGGCAGAAAAGTACACAAATCTACGTTATTATTCGCGAACTCGATGAAGGCCATCACGTATGGTGGAGGTGCTGAGTAGCGTAGCCGGCCATGATGACGACACTGTTATCACGTTCTTAATATAAGTTCTGCCATCAGATGAGACCTTTTCCTATAATACCGATAAAACACTCGCGAATTTGCATGTATATTTACGCGAGGATAATTATATATGCGATATATGTGCAAAAACTTAATTTGAGTTAAGATAAAATAGCTGTTTGACCAATTCGTGACAACTTTTGAAATAAAACAATGTTTTCACATAACGTCATTCCGTATTGTGAAAACTCTGGCAGTGTGCAAATTAAGATATAGCCTGCCATCTCGAACTCTTCTGTCCTCAGAATAGGACCGCATAAATTCGGGGCGCTCGACACATTTTATTAAAAGCCATTTCGCGACATTTGTGTATAGCGCAAAAGTCGCCAGTGAATAAGTTCTACTTAAACGGCTGATCGCGTGCAGTACGACTGGCGGAGCCCGTTTCGTCGTAGTATACGTCACTGATGACGACATATGTGTCTTTCCAGGGGCGGCTGCTGTTTGGTTCTGTGATAGCATACCAGCGATTACGTGCAGCCGAGATGGTCCCTCATTCAGACTAAGCGTTGGCAGGTAGTGCATACACACGCAAGCAAAACAGAAGGGAGAACAAACGACCCTAAAGCCGCACTCGCGACAAAAATTTTATTTCTAGAAAGGTATGGGCTTACAAACACATAGAGATAATTTCCAACAGAACGACATGACAACAAAAAAAAATCAAAAGGAAACCAGATAACACAGCCGCAACAAGTTTCGATGAAAGCAACGCCGTTGGAGCCGGACACACACACACAAAATAACAAGAAAAAAAAAACGAGCGATATAGCACCAGAATAACTCCTATTTCACTGGAGAGCCGAAAATGCAGTGCCTTCCCGCCCCTAAGAACGCCAGCCCTGTACGTGAGCCCGGTATACAGAGACACACATATAAAAGCACACCATTTACATAAATCCCACGTTAGACCACGCCATATATGCCGAACCGTCGCGCGCCGCCGAGTGCTCTAAATGTTCCGTTTCGTTCTTTATTTTTCCCGCCTAAATCATCGAGCGTCCCTTTTTGCACCCGCCGAAATTCCGGGACACTTTCATGCTTGCGTGCTTGCGCCACTGGGACTACGCGTCACGCTTTCACGGTCCGCGCTCCTCGCTCATATAATTCAGAAATTACGGCGCAGCGGTGAAATTGTCGCGCGAGTACGTCGTCCATTAATCAATCCGGAGAGACATTTGCCGCGGTCCACGGGTAACCTAGAGAGCAGTGGCGTAGCCAGGGGGTGGCACACCGGGCCCATGCCCCCGACGCCCGAGATGTTTTTTTTTTTTTCGTCATGGTATACAGAGCGCGAAATCTCCATTTGCCTGCCAGGCCCCCCGTTAAAAAAAATTTCTGCCTACACCCCTGCTAGACACCTATTCCATGTTTGTAAACAGCGGCAGGCGCCATCGACATACTGAGGCGCTTGTAGCCACGCGGGAGGCTCCCCGACGCGCTGTGCTCGGAGGCTGCTTTGCAGCTGCTGTGCCAATTGTCACGTGATCATAGATGGCGGTAGCGACCTTCGGGCTGGGCGGAGCCTACGCGCCGCGGCGTCGCTACAAGCGCCTCAGTATGTCGATGGCGCCTACCGCTGTTTACAAACATGGAATAGGTCTATATGCAAGAGAGACGAAACAATGTCAGCTAGAAAACATCCTATCAAAACAAAACAGAGAAGTCACATTAAAGGCGTTGAGGCCTCTCCCCGTTGAGTCACAAATAAAACGACCTTCTACGCGAACCTACTTTTCATGGCGGAGCAGGTGGCAGAGCAAAGCACGTGACCTCCCCGCCCCGAACCATGACGCTCTACTCTGCGAGTTAAGTCCGGAAAGGAACTGGACACCTTGCAAGAAATGGCTGCAGACCTACGCAACAAAAATATAGAAGCTCTATAGATTATATTACGGACGGGTTTGAGTGCCGCCATGTTGGGCTGTTAACCTTTGTGTTTTGTATCCTTAACAACTAAACGAACAGTGTTACGGCAGACGCATACGCATAAAAACAATTGGGTTGGTGCATACGACGTTTTAAGGCCTTATTAATTCACATCGCGATGTACAAAAACAAGAAAACATCGACTTAACAGCCCAAGATGGCGGCGCCCAGATGTCTTACGGAAAATAGTCTATATAGTCTACACACTGGCGATAACTGTCAGGATATGCATCCAACGAGATCTGTCGAAGATGTGAAGTTTTCTCAGGATCTGAGATTCAAAGCGGAGGAAAGCATTAATTGGTAACAATGCACGTAATGTACGTGTAAAATATCGATAAAAACAAAGCAGACAAGAGATTGACAGAATCTGACACGTGAAGTGCGTAGATAAGAGTCGGTCATAGATATAGGGGCTTGTGTCAAGAAAAATAAATAAAAAATACACTACTATAAAGTTCTGTAGAGAAAACAAGAAATAATTGTTAATAATCAAGACATGGTTGATCCCTCTGTCATAGAAATCGGTATTACACGAAAGTGAAACGTGTCCTTACAGAAGCAGTTAAACGTTTTCTTCACATTGATATAAGAGAGCTTGTACAATGTCTATTGTTGTTTGACAGTTATAGCACCGTTTAACGTGGATGCATCCACGTTCACGCTTGGTGGTACATCTGTATCCCGACGACTAACGTCCATGATCAATGAGTAAACAAACCCTTGTGGTCCCAGATGCTTGTGGTAGCTGTACGGTGAGAGCGAAATCATAGAAAGCGGTGTGACCCCAGAAGAGCGTCACTGATTGGACACGGAACTTGGGCTAAGATAGCCTACTCGGGGCACGTTAGAGTGGTATTGAACAACGCTGCCCGACCAGAGGGAAGCGCAACGCGCGTCGTGTCTTGCCCGTTGGCCGGCTGCGATTTTTCGCGGGGCGAGCCTATGTTGGGAACGCGGAGTTACGGCCACGCGAAGCACTGGCGCGTCGCAGAGCTTTTTTTTTTCTTCCAGTATACATGGATGCTATGAGCGAGGCCAACGCTGGGGGTAACGTCGCCACCTGGCAATGTGTTAACGCGTCGACAAAATTGCACTTTTCCTATACGACGCTTTCAATTGCCTAATCGTTTATTGCACGGTCATAATGCATTACTTCACTTAAGAGCACTGTGACATGACATAGGTAGATATAAAAGTCGCGTTTGTACAGCCTAATGAATATGTGACCGTGGCGCAGTGGCTAGCATTCCCGGCATCGCTTGTCGCGGACCAAGAAGTCATAGGTTCGACTTCCGTTGACGGAACTTCTTTTCTTTGTCTTCTGGTCATGTGTATTTTTGACGTCATTTCCGTGACGGAAATACGTCACTGAAGTCTTGGTGGACCCCGGCATAAAACACTTTCGTGTTAAAAAACGCTAGTTATCTACGTAATGATTGACGCCGCGTTAGAAAAGACATTCTAAAAGATCGCCGCCAGAAGTTGAATAACCTTCGATTCATCTAGTGACGTTTGATGCAGTGGACTTCGTTACCGATGTGGACAATCTGCATGCGTAATGAAAAGCCATGTTACATGTAGCATACCTGCCTGTTACAGTAACAGAGCACCGGACACAGAAGCATTGCACTGTGGCTCAGGGCGTGCTTTCGGGATATGTCAAATAGCCGGAAGCGCCCCAAAACCCAGTGGAAGAGCCTCAGGGAGCGCCACCTGGAGGCTGCTAGAGGAAGACGCGGCGCATCATCATCGTCATCATCATCATCAGCCTGACTACGCGCACTGCAGGGCAAAGGCCTCTCCCATGTTCCGCCAATCAACCCGGCCCTGTACTTTTGCTGCCACGTTATACCTCCAAACTTCTTCATCTCATCTGCCCACCTAATTTTCTGTCTCCCTCTCATGCGTATGCCTTCTCTTGGAATCCAGTCAGTTATCCTTAATGACCGGCGGTTATCCTGCCTACGCGCTGCGTTCCCGGCCCATGTCCATTTCTTCTTCTTGATTTCAACTATGATATCCTTAACCCCCGTTTTTTCCGTGACCCACTCTGCTCTCTTCCTGTCTCTTAAAGTTACATCTATCATTTTCCTTTGCATCGCTCGCTCCGTCGTATTCAATTTAAGTTGAACCCTCTTTGTAAGCCTCCAGGTTGCTGCTCCGCAGGTAAGCACCGGTAAGATGCAGCTGTTATATACCTTCCTCTTGAGGGATAGTGGTAGACTACCATTCATGATTTGAGAATGCTTCCCGAATGTGCTCCACCCCATCCTTATTCTTCTAGTTATTTCACTCTCATGGTTCGGCTCCGCGGTTGCTACCTGTCCCAAGTAGACGTAATCCTTTACAACTTCCAGTGTCTCGCCACCTATCGCAAAGCGCTGTCCTCTGCCGAGACTGTTGCACATTACTTTAGTTTTATGCATATTAATTTTCAGACCTACTCTTCTGCTTTCCGAGTCCAGTTCAGTAATCATGAGGTGTAATTCGTCCCCTGAGTTATTCATCAATGCAATGTCATCAGCGAATTGCAGGTTACTAAAATACTCTCCATTAACTCTTATCCCTAACTCTTCGCAATCTAGGGCCCTGAAAAGCTCCTGTAAACACGCGGTGGATAGCATTGGAAACATCGTGTCTCCCTGCCTTGCCCCTTCTTTATTGGGATTCTGTCGCTTTCTTTATGGGGGGACTATGGTCGCTGCGGATCCGCTGTAGATTTCTTCCAGCATGTTTATATAGGCTTCGTCGATGCCCTGATCCCGCAGTGCCTGCATGACTGCTGATATCTCGACCGAATCAAATGCCTACTCCTAATCCGTGAAGGCTACATACAGGGGTTGGTTGTATTCCGCGCATTTCTCTATCACCTGATTGATAGTACGAATATGGTCTATTGTTGAGTAGCCTGTATGAAATCCTGCCAGCGCGGCGCAGTTAGTACTAAACTCGATGGAGTAAAGAAGCGGAAAGGTAAAGTCTCTATAAAACGGGCGTCATGAGAGGTAGAGAGTAGAGAGAATTGCGATGGTACGCGAGAAACCAAGAAAGAAAAATAGAGGATGAAGGTGTAGCCATGCTTCGTTTCTCTCCAACGCGCGAGGCCCAAGGGGCCGCCATCTGTTGAACGCCAGCAAAGCCCCTGCAGTGCAAACCAGCAATTACAATCACTTGCTCGCCGCCGACGCCGCCCGCTTAAGATGGCGCTGGCATCGTTGGGCGCGCTAATCGCTTCCGCCGACTCCGCAGCAATCGTCTTCCAAGCTGCCCTTTACGTTGCTCTGGCTTCGAAGAAGGAAGATCGCGGAGCACTGAGAGCAGCGGAGAGCAGGCAGAACGCGTGCGTACAATGTGTGTGTTGTCCACGTCATCTGAACCATGTTTCCGATTGTCGACGGCGACGCCCTCTTTCTCACCCCTGCCGCAACAAACGCCGCTTGCACAAACACGCGCGCCGCGCACGGAAAGAGCGCGTCTACGTATGGGCGCCCATCGATCTTGTCAAATTGAGCATCGTCGACAGCCGGGACCGGTTTTCAATTACACGTTCAGAGCTCCGAGCAGCACCGGTAAGCGTGGACTCGAGCGGCCAAGGCATTTGTTGGGATGCTGTTCATTCGAGGAATGTCGAGCCATGGTTTGTGAAAGAGTCTGTTCGTGGCCTTTGAGGACATTGAGGCTCCTCAGGGTCGGCGCGACGCAGTGGCGCCACCTCTGGATTTCAACTACCTAGAAATGAGCAGGGAGTGGAGGGAAACCACGGTTTCTCGACTACCTTGACTTCGACCTTAAGGATTGCTAAACGGTGTGGGTATTAAAGAGTGTGTTTATTTTCTCTTACTTCAAACACTTCGATTGTTTGAGGGAACAACCGGCAGAGAACTTAAATAAAGTAAAGACCATATTGTCGCTTCACTCGCCGCATCAGCTCAACAAAAGCGCCGACACGAAACGTGACTTAGTGGCTTAGTGGCGTTCTTCACCTGGTTCAAAAATTCAGTACACGCGACATGAGCATGTGTGCCAGGATCTTTCAGCAGCCACGTGATCATACGATCTGGGTGAAGCTCTGTACAAAACACTGCCTCCTCATTGCGGAGGGAGTTTTCATAGCATTTTTCATCATGCTCAGAAGGATAAGCTACAGACGTACCACCGGGCTAACCCTCCAACTTTCTTTAAACAGATTCTCACTCTCTCGTATCGCACTCTATAAAGATCTCTAGAAGCACGGCCTATTGTCGGGTAGCCTGCACTAGTTAGCTATTTTGGCTACAGCTCATGAACTCGGTATAGAGGAGGAGTAAACAACTTCTTAAAAAGACCGCTACTTTAAATAAAGTTTATTCATTCATACAGAGAAAGCTACGATTGCTGACGAGAGCCCAGTATTTGCAGGATAATCCGACGACGGGCAATACAACATAGCTGTGGTACTTTTCAGCATAAGGGATTGCTGATACACCATCCATGGATTCGTCACCGAGGCCACTAGAAACCGCCAAAGCACGCATTAGAACTGTAATTGTACTGTTCCCACCTTCAAATAAGTGCTGTCTACAAGATACAAATGGTTCCTCCACGGCGAAGCGCGAATCGCGAGCAATTTGAGATACACAGTTTTTTTAATTGCTTGAAGATATTATGAAGTCCTGTCTCCAGCTCGTGCATCAATGGTCTTCTTATGAGCTGAGGTATCAGTGCACAGCGGTCAACCACCACTGGCAGGATATACAGCATACCATCACATCAATCATTATTAAGACAAGGAAGATGTCTAGAAGAGAAAAAAAATGCTTTTGGAGCCCGTTTGCATTGTCAGGGTTCCTGCATCGAATAATAGCCATTTACACTTCTTAAAGGTGGTATAACAGCGAAGCTGAAATGTGCGGTTCCGGAATTTATCACGGAGTTCATCCCAAGGGTTCATTAAAGTCTTTCTCAATGATTGGTTCCGTCTGTTTAGATATCTTATTCGGTATATTCCGCCTGTGTGTCCCATCTTCATTTTCAGTGGAGGAGGCGTTTATAACACCGACTTTTATGGTGTTACAATGAGCGACAATGTTATGGTGTTACAATTAGCGACAAAAGGCAGTGCAAACGGGTTCCTCAGTAAGGAAGAACTATGGCTGGCAAAAAGTTCCCGGATGAGGACGAACTCTTCGTGAACTGCGAAATACTTGATGCATCTACGGCCCATGTCGTTAAGTAGCTACCGTTAAAGTACCAATTCGGAGAATTAATCAACGACTATATCAGTCGCTGTTCTTTTTGAACCACCAATATCACTGTTCTATCGCGATTTTCCAAATCGGCAACCCTCGCGCGCCTTTCGGAAACTCGCGATCTGCATACGCCCGAAAAAACGCCTCCATGGAACCATGTCACGCAACCTCGTATATGTTATATGCGGACACTGCAGCGGATGCTGATGCAAGACGGCCAAACAGACGGCAACAATGGGCACCACGGAAATGCATGAACCCGATGTGCGCTTTTCAAAAGGCTATACGATGCTGATAAACAACGACACGAAAGAAAACAATCGAGGCGAGATAAAGGAATAAGCTCCCGGGCGGCTCAGCCATTTGGCAACGCAAACAGCGCAGGCGTGGTGCGTGAAGTCGTGAAGCCATCAGGGTCCGCCGGATGCCGCGGTCGTCTATATACCTCGGCTGAGCCTCGAGCCCATGGCGTGACGAGATTGCCGCCACTCACGCCACACTCTTTCTGAAATGGCGCGGTCGCATGCCTTCTAACGAAATAACAAGCGCCGACATGGCGCGCTCGTTAAAACCGTTCCCTACGAGATTTACTCCGTGCTGCGCCCAGTGTCGTCTGCGCCCAGTGTCGTAGCCGGGCCCATGCCCCAGACCCCCCCCCCCCCCGAACTTTTTTAAATGCGAATGCATTTCTTAGTCGGGCTATGTCAGGCATCCGGCGTTGTCCGCGCGCCGGCAGGTGTTTTCTCTCCGCTCTCACTCCCTCTCCCATAGCAACAGCTGCGGGCGCGCGCGCTTATCCTCGCCCCTAGCAACCGGAGCATGTGGTGCGAGAGAGTGTAGGAGAGGGTAGGTGCAGTGCTTCGCCGCTCCTTCTCTCGCCGTTCGCTCTCTCTCCTCCCTGTGCCCCACTCTCCCGTCCGCTCGCGCCTCACTCTCGACCGTTCGCTGGCTGGGCGCCTCTCAAGGCGATGGCAGAAGTCGGTGTCGGCGCAAGAAATGCATTCGCATTTCCTCACGATTCCCTTCGGGGAGGTGGGAGCATTTTTTTTTCATGACATACATAGCGCAAAATGACCATTTTGCCTGCCCGGCCCCCACTTCAGATCAAGAAGCCCCCCCCCCCCCCCCCCCCTACCCGAAAAAAAGAAAATGTCCGCCTACGCCCCTGGCTGCGCCGTATCCCTGTGTTTGTCTAGGCTTAACATCGTGTACAAGTTGGCCAACGACGGGTCGGAAAATGTCCACCACTCCATAAAAATATTCCTTAATCCTGAGCGATCTGGCGCTCTCGATGCCTATTCTTTCTGAGGACATGACACCATTCATAGAGCATATATAACAATTCCGATACTTCGATCGCGTCTGCGCATATCAACATCAGCAACCGCAGCCGAAGCAAGAAAACTATAGGAGGACACTTGCGCTTCGGCTTCAAGTGTAGAACGCAATAGCGTAATCGGGACTCGTGTGCATTGCTTCCAACCATGCCGCAAGGAAATGAACGTTCGTGCGCGTAACATTGGCTGTTTCAAACTATCCTAGATTGTCTATTGAATGTACAGTTGCTAAGTGCCACTACGCCATAACTCTTCCTTTTGCTGAAAATTAGCGAAGTACCCACTACTCGTCCGTGAGGTGCCACGTGTACGTGCGTAGCTGCACACTTTGCAATGGGTGGGCAGCTTTCAACCACCCACTCGTTGCGCTATTCACATGTTTTGACACCTGGCGCGATTCTAGAATTCTGCCATGCAATATTTCATGCGTTGAGGAGACTCCTTCCCCTACATGACATCCATATAGTGTTTTATTCAAGAGCAGTTTTCATCAATGAAGTGGCTCTGGGTAGAACACCTGCTTGCCACGCAGGCAGCCTGGGTTCAAGTCTCACTTGGAACCGAAAAGCTCGTTTCGCAGAAGTTCCGGCGTCGGCGTTGGCACCGTTGGTTGTGACCGAAAAATCGCGAGAGATGCAAATAAAATAAATAATAAAAATGTTCGGAGTGAGGATCGAATCCAGGCCATCTGCGTGGCAAGCAGGCGTTCCTACCACAGAGCCACGGCATTTCTTCAAACTGCTTTGGAGAAAACACTATATGGAAGGCAATATAATGGAAGGAGCTCCCTTAACGCATCTAATATTGCGTGCGAGAAGCGTAGAAGCGCACCAGGCGCCAAAACATGTGAATTGAGCAACGAGTGGGTGTTTTAAAGGCCCACCGATTACAAAGCGCTCCAACATATTTAATCATCAGCAACAGAACCTTCAAGAAAGTGAACAGCTGCGTAGGTTTGCCTGTTTCCCCACAGACGCATAGTGGGCCATTCGCTGATTCGCAAAAGGAATAATTATGACGCAGGGGGCACCTGCTCTTCTTATAGGCCTCGACAGCGGGTATGGTGGTGCTGCGGCACTTGGGCGATCAGCGCCGGCCAAGCGGCCGCGCGCGTGAACCCGTCGAGACATGTCGCGGGCGCTCTTTCAACTCCGCTCTGTGAGAGCAGATCGTTCACATTGCGGAACGAGCAGCGCGAATTATTGCGCGGATTCTGCATAACTGAACACCTAAAAAGATATTTAAAATAAAAGCAGCCTTCTTGACGACAATGATATTTACGCCGGCAACGATGATTACGGTGCCATGACGGAAACTGTCTGCAAAGCGGCACTCCGACATCGTTGGCAAGTGTGTCGCTCAGATAAAGAGCGTCTACTGCCATCCATCTTGAGCTGGGACATCAAAGCTTAATCAAGACCTCGTATTATTTACATTAATTAAAAGCATTTCTTTCGCCTGTTACACTAAGAGTTTCCTTTGACTTTTGCATCCGTTATCCCATTCAGCAGGCGTCGCTTACTAGTTCGTGTTCGGGAAAAAAGTTCGTTCGTTCAGTTCCTCTCGCTTTTCATGTGTGCTCGTTAATTCCGTCGTTCCGTTTTCTACACATTTTCCCAGTTGTCGATAGAACCATTTATACATGGCGGGATCCAGCTGCACATGCAAGGCATGCTGAGGATGGCGCAAGCAGGCCGCCGCCTTGGCTATGTTTGTCGACGAGTGGGATCACACATCCTGCACTGACCTATAAAAACGGAGTTTATGACCACGGCGAGCAAGAATGCGCAATAATAGAAAGGGAAGCGCTAGAAAAATCAAGAGCGTCTGTTTATCTCGCACGTCGCACCGCTCTAATCCAACGCTCCCATCTCTCGTTGTCGTGAGCCTTCCACGCAAATCGATACACTTTTATATTTGGTAGCTAACCGGCAGCGCTCGTGTTATGAGAGCCATACACGCAACGCTCCTGTTTGACCACGATTGAGTTTCGTCCCTTCGAGCTTCTATTGTTCAGCCCGTCCGCACCCGCTCGCAGTCGCGACTGATTAGTAGCGCGCCGCGCCGCGGAGCGGCGCCACTTGTTCAGTCGAAACTGCAGCGCACTAGCCTATACAGTGAACTCTCGCTTGTACGAACGTCGGTTTAACGAATATTTCAGAATAACGAACTTTTCGAAAATCCCCGGCGATTTTATGATATATTCTGTGCAAAAATGTTTCAGTTAAACGAATTGCTGCATAGTGAATATTTCACTTGAACGAACTGCCGACCCGGGCTCATTTTTGAGATCGATTCAATGAAGTTTTCCGCTCTGCAGTACTGGCGTAGCCAATGCGTGCCGCCCCGAAATCGCCCACCCATCGGCTGCGGTGCAACATCGCTTGTGCATGCAGCGTCGCCGATGCAAAGCGGCCATGCGGGAGAAGAAGCGAGCCACATGCGCTTCAGTGCCTGCACAGAATCATCAGATTTGAAAATTGTTTTCAGTGTTCCTCCGGGAACGAAAGAACAAGAGTGCGACGAAGAAGTTGTAATGGCTGAGGCAGCTTGAAAATCTGTATCTTCAGCCGAGGCTGCAGGATATATTAGACAGTTGCGAGACTTTGTATCACAGTAGCAAGCTATACCAGAGGCAGTGCTCAGAAACGTAGACTCTCGGCCCAGCTTTGTCTTTTCTGTCCGCTTTAAGGGCGCTAGTCCGAATGAAAATTACAAGATTCTTTTCAAAATAAATGGCATTTCACACCTTTGACTTGATATCTGATGTGCCCAATGTTGTTCGGTATTTTAGTGAATATTCAGTTTAGTAAACTTTCAGTTAAGTGAACTATTTCTTTGGGTCCCTTGAAGTTCACTCAATCGAGAGTTAACTGTAGTGAGTAGTGGGGCTTGCCCAATTTTTGTGGCACATACGTGACGGGATGGGAGTTTTCGCTTAAATAGCCCCCCAATAGTTTGCAAAAGGACTGAGTGATAGGACGGGCGAATTTCGGCTTTGCCTAGCCATATGCAGCTTCGCTGTACAAGTTAAATGTGCATACACTAACACAAGAGAGGGGAAATAGCGCAAGTACCGACTATCAACCGAATGGCCACACTGTAGCGGAACAAAAAGGTGTGTGCTTAACAGATCTTGCATGCAGTGCAGGGAACGACAGCGTCATTGGTGGATCGGGGAACATCGGCGGTCTTGACGAAACGCAACTGCTCATAAGCTTGGACTCTTCATCCTTGGGTAAGCTATTCGAACAAGTGAGAAATTCGTGAGACGGCCAGCGGCTATAGTTTCGCACTTATACGAACACTGCGGTAAGCGTACCTGTACTCAAAAGGCGTCACTTCTGTGCATGCAAACTAACTCTCATAACCGGCATATATCTTCATATCGCCCTTGATATTCACGGTAAAAGGTTCATTCAGTCCGTTACCACAGTGCCTCGCCATGACAATGTGAAGGCGAATAAGCCTATAGAATACAATCGCCCAACAACTCGCTATCGTTGAAGTCAGGGTCACCTCCACCAGTCGCTTCGAGCTAACTGCGCTACCAGAATCGTTTGCGAACTGATTTAGCCTAGGCGACATGCGCAGAAAGTGAAATACGTGTGTGCAGCTCTGAAGAGAGCGCGACAGACATAATTACCTATTTTCCTTTTCTCTCAATGCATCGCCAAAAACTAATGGACGCACGCGCCTGATCCTTCATGAGAATGAAGCATCAAGGGTGTGCCCGTTTCAGAGGACTGGCCCAAGACGAGAAATAAAACACGATCCGGGAGCTGCCAATCACGGATGCCCATTTCTCGCTCCCTCGACGGTGCAAAAAAAGAAAAAGATTACGCAGAACAAAGTTCCTAAAAAGAGAAACGAGCATTCGGCACGGGCATGCCGTTCCATATTAACGCCAGTTTCCTCAGCAACTACAGCGAGTTGTCAGCGCAACGGTGTTGACCAGCAGACCATTCGACACTTGCGCGTTACAGTCGGTTGCATACGCTCGTGTGCTTCGTACGTCTGCTTATGCCGAGAGGACGGCCCGTCATTCTGTGATGGCTGCGTTAGACGGCAACCCGAGAGCATGCAAGCGTTTCTAATCGTGTTTCCCTATGTGGTTACTACGCGGCGCGCGAATCTGATGTACTGAAGTTCCTTGATCCGTGCCAGCATATGCGCGTAAATGAAAGCGGTGCCAGCTCCACCGACATGCACCGCGGCGTGTCTTCTGAATGCGCGTAATGTTGACACAAGGGAATAGATACGCACTATCGCTGAAGGCAACGGCCTTCCCCCGCCCCCGAATTATGCCGGCGAGAGTTGTAAATAGATTTGCGAGAACGGCTTCCCAGAAAACGTCGTAGAACAGATGATGTGCTTGCTGCAGCCAGTGCAATATACACAACAGAACATACACGACTCCTTGTTATATGCTCGGCAAACTGTTACCAGGAAAGCTTCCGTAAAATCGCTTATTTCTTATTCCATTACTACCGAAACATCATAAATTAGTACTGATGTTATGTCAAATAATACCATACTGCATCACTACGCCGTGGTATTGCTGCATGGCCTGCACCAGGCTTTACGCTATCGAATCACGGCAAAATATGCCCTCGTTTTTCAGAGCAGGACCACCAGGCATGCAAGTGTTAATCCCATGTCAATACAAGCGCATCATTGTAACAATGAAGGAATAATCACTTTGAGCCGTAGTGCTGTAACCGATCACTCATTAGGCCTAACAGACAGACTTTCGAGGTGTTTCCACCGTCCAAAATCGCAGCAAATAGGCCACCTTGGGCCCTGGAAGGGCAAGAATGCAAATATGACTCAGCACATAGTATAATCGGCGGCTCACGATAACGCTTCCAGTTGTAGGGTGCACACAGTACCGAGTGCACATAGCCAACGAAGGGAGAAATATATGTCTGGGGGGGAAGGAACAGGCCGTTTCCTATTACAATCGTCTGGTCATACAGACTCTTCTAATAACAGCCATAAACATTATCCATAACCTCCGGGACCACCCGTGTGAAGCGAAACTCGCTCTCGGGGCAGCGTCTATGCGAGAATACGAGAGAAGGTTAAACGGGGGAAGTGGCCCCTGGAAGCCAAATACGATTGGCACGAGGGAATTATACATATACGTTGTAGGCCCACTGTCCTCCAGCATACATACGGGCATCGCAATAAGCCACGCCTACGGAGAGGGATCGTTATTTGGTTTTCTGCTAAGAGTATAGGAGCAGCCGACAATTAAATCGCAGCAAGCCGCGACACCGATGCAGGAGACCATATTATTGTGGGAAGTGCACGATGTATCAAGAGCACAGCACTACACCCAAAGCAGGCGACACAGCTCGCCATTCACGAACAGTGGACGACAAGTGCGACATCACATTTCCTTGTCGACTGCTACTCCGGCAGCCACTGCAGCAGCGCCAGCGGCGGTGAGCGGCAACCCTACTGGAGTGCGCGAGCAAACACCCGCGAGTGAAACAAAATGGCGAAGGAGATACCTAATGCAACAAAAGCAATAATAAACTGATTAGACCTTAAGGGGCACGGAGAGCCACGCATGCGGTACCGAAAAAACAAAACAGAAACGTACACGCGATACCTCGTTTTGTTTTGCTCCCATTTAATGGGCGCGAATTATTTATTACGCCGAACCGCCCTCGCCCTGTGCAAACCGACGCTGGGAGGCATTAAAGGAAAACGCTCGAAGAATAAGCGATGACGGAGAAATGGCAGTACGTGCCGCCATGGAGCAAACGCGGCTACAGAAACAACACCCATGCTCGAAGCATTTTCTTCCTCGCTAAGTATAGTGCGTCGACGGCTCGTTGGCCCCGCCGAGAGTCGAGCCAAGCCAAATCGAGTGATCGAGGGTGGCTGAAGAAGAGGAGGGTGGAAAGGGAGCGGTAAGAACTCCGAGAGAAGTGTAAGTAGCGACGAGGGAAGAGGGGTGAGCGCTTCAACGACTGCGGCGCTCTGTTAAGACGAAAGAAGCTTGTCTGGTCACGGCCGTTACAGACGTCGCTGGCGCAATTATCTGGCTCATTATTTCAACGATCCGACGATCCATGGCGCTCAAAGGGGGTGGGGGGGGGGGGGGGTGCCACGTAAGGCTCGCGGTGTGGAGGCGGCGAGAAAAACTAAATAAAATAGACATAGCCAAAGCGAGTTACGGGAGCAAACGTATGGCGGCGACGCGGAAAAGAAGTCCGCGCCGAAAAATAGCAAAAAGGGATTCAAACAGGAAAAAAAAAAGATCCGGCAGATGAAGTGCGGGTGGTGTCGCTCTGTACAGCAGACAACCAGCAGTAAGCGACACCTTCAAAAAAAAAAAATTACACCATCTCCCGCTAAAGGGAACCATGTGTAGATGTGAAGCAGCGGGCGCTAACGCCTACACTGGCGGCGGCGTTGACGCTGGCGCTCATCGCAGCGTTGCGCAGGAGAGAAAACTGGGGAGGCGCAAAGCACGCAGTGATGGAGCGGTGTTTCCTACTGGAACATGTCAATCGCTGCTAATGGGCAATGAGAGACAGAAGACTCCGACTGGACACAGAGACCCGCAGTCCGCTTTTAGTTAACGCGCACGCTGCGAATTTTTATTGTTCAACAACGCACAGGAGAAATCTCCCACCGGCACCACCTTGCAGGTCGAAATCCATTGCCATATATACGGAGTGGCAAGTGAACGGTTGTGCAGCGCGAGCAGTCGGTTTTTTCAACCAAGAAACTCGCTAGCAGACGCTGCCTGCGTCGGCGTCGCGAGGCGAGAGAGGGGGGAGCGTAGGAGAGGAGAGAGAGGAGGGGACGCGCATGCGCAGTGGGAGTGTGGACGCCGCGGGCAGGGATATGCCTAGGGGAGAGCGTAGGAGGGGAGGCGCATGCGCAGTGAGGGTGTGGTTGCCGTGGGGAGGGATGCCTAGAGGAGAGAGAGGGGGGAAAGGAGGTTTTTTATTTTTTTTTGAAAGGGTTTGCGCATGCGCAGTAAGGGATGTCACGCCGCACACCGGATTAAGCTCCGCCATAAGATGCTTCACATCTAAAAGGAAGAAAGAGACGTTGAGGGGACCCATTCGGCCAACCTTTCCTATTGAAGAAGCCTCCTTGCCACTCGTTTATCTGCTACGCGTAGGCGCTAAATTTTCATGTACATCCATAGCCCAATCTTTGCCCGTCCTTGAGAGCCGTGTTTTTACAAATAGGAGGTCATCACGGGCCGAGTTCAAACGGAATGACACGTAGCTATCAAATATGTTTCCTTGGAGTCGTCATGCCTTACTAACTGCAGCAGGTGCATGTAAGAACGCAAGGTCACCTTTTTTTTAAAGTTTAGCTCACCGGTATGCACCACCTTATACCAAAAAGGATTCAATAATTTTATCCTGGGACGAGGAACACATTTTAGATATGTGAGCATGGTGAACAGAGCATACGGGTTAAATAAAATACCCAGCAAGTGACACTATTCATTAATTGGCCGGATTTTGCTGAATAATTGTGCAGTTATTCTTCCTTCTGCAGAAGCAAGACTTGTACTAAGCTGCGATTTAAAAAGGTCCAGCAACTCTTAGTGCACATGGTCAGAAAACGTTGCTGATCGGTGGCCGAGGATCCTGTTAATGTGAGCCAAATATTATATAGCACTGCCCGGGGACAAACTCTGTGCAACTACCTTTCAAAGATAGCAGAAAATCACTCGCTCTTCGCTCGCCATATTTGATGACTAACGAGCCCGACTACATCATAGGCCGGGGGGAACTGGTCATTAGCCTATATGAGCACTCGTGTGCTGCATAGTTACCGAGGCCGCCGGGGGGCTCTGCCAAGCACCCGCGCCGGGCTTGCACTGACGTGATTGAAACATCTATGTTGGAGCACTAATATTGTCACGGGGTCGTGACGTTAACGAATGAAGCAGTCTTCGTGTCCAAGATGAAACTCTTTATTTGGCCGGACTTGTGGCCGGGAAAAGGAAAGCAATACACAGTTTTAAAGGTGAACATTTCACAGACTTCTGTCTGGTTGGGAAGCAAATAACACTGGAATAGGGGACACCAACACCCAAAAAATATTGTACACACTGTGGACTGGTAGCGGCAAACAGAGCGTCGGCCGTCGATAAAACTGATCATCGTTGGGATGCACCGTCTTTTAGGACATCACGCATCGAACTTCCAGCTTTATCACTGGTGGTCGTGCAAGCTCTGTAACAAGGTTGACTGTTCGCGGCGTGCGCACCAACTCAACGAAACGATCTACTACAATCGCGAAGGTTCTTGAACACTGAGGCGCGGTCTGCGCCGAGCATTGCTTACAGTCTTTTTGGGTGTGCACTGAATTAGAACCGAATACAGCAAAATTGAAACAAGAAACGCGCGTGGCAATATCGTGGGGCCCGAACTTCAGGATATCGCGTTGGTGTTTTGAATGCACCGCATGCTGGTTCCTTCACTATTCATGCGCTGAAGCTCGATAACGTTCCAACGACGTCGCAATCCCACTGAAGCAGGTTAATCGCCCTGTTATTATACTGCCTCGACCTCATTCAAGCCGTCGTGTTGGAGGCATGTTGTGCGTCGACGACGTCTCGTACAAGCCGTCAATAGCGCTAGAATCGCAGTGTATAATTACACTACGGTCGGATTACACTACGGTCCAGTTCCTTGAAGAAGACAAGTCCACTTGTCGAAACGTCGGCTCGAGCACACAAGCCCTGTTTACGGATTTTTTTACTACGGTCGGATGCAACTTTAGAAGACCGCGACATTTCCTCCTCGAAGGCTGATGAACTCAAGACTGCACCAATGGGCGCGCATTCTAGACTGACGTCATGAGCCGCATGGCCGATGACCCCGCCTTCGGATATCATTGCCGTGTGCATGGGCGGGACTATTTCCTCACTCGTGGAAGCGAGCGGCTGCTACGCGTAGGTCGTCTAGGCGGGGCCTCTCCGGACATCTATCCGACTATAGTGCGCTTGTGGTGACGCCGGAAGGGAACCGACACGTACAACAACAACATCAACAAAAAATAGCTCAAGGCCACGACGCGCGCTGACGTAGCTTCTTGCCCCTTTAGCTCTAACCACACGTACGCGTTACATTGCGTGAGAGTGCGGTGTGTGGACTCGGCGTCGCGTCGCGTTCCCATGGAAAGAGAGTGCGCGCAGCTACTTGAATATGCGCGCCCTCTTTCTCCATAGGGTGAGGGCGCAGACGGAGAGGTCACGCCACTCGCTGACGCGTGGTAACGCGTACGTGTGGTTATGTCTTTTGTCATCCTACCCTAGCTGTGCAGCTTTCGGCACTCTCACTGGTACGAAAGGAGACGGAAAGCGCTTAAAGCTTGCCACAAATCCCTGTAAAGGCCCGACCACATGTACGCGTTGCAGCGTCAGCGCGTGGTTTTTGACGCAGCGCTGCACCCTTTCCCTATAGAGAGAGAAGGCACGCGGCTACGTGAAGCTGCGGAAGCTGCGCGCCTTCTCTCTCCATGGAGAGGGCGCGGCCCCGAGTCAAAAAGCCACGCGCTGACATGCTGCAACGCGTAAGTGTGGTCAGGCCTTTACTCCGCTAGTACTTGAAAGATTGCAATTTTTTTTTGCGGCAGTTGAATTATGACGCAATAAGCTGCGATAATGAGGTCATTCGACGACTACTTGGAAGAGTGTCGCATGGCCTCTACGGCAATATTCCTAATGCTAATCTAATAATTATCTGTTTCCATAGAGAATCCATAGATAATCTATATATTCTTCATACATTTTCGTAAGAAACTTGTGGAAATATATGGCAGATATATATATATATATATATATATATATATATATATATGATATGTGGCCTGCATGTGGATATATAGGAAACATATATAGAATTATTGAACTGGCATGCGTTATTTTTCAGCTGGGGCCCCTTAAATGACGTCAACTTAGCGAAAACTATAAACCAAGCGATACGCTCTTGCAGCATAGCCACTAGCCATCGGTGCTATATAGACACTGCACTAGTGCTAGACATAGCCATCAGCGCTACGTGACACGCATATATTTGCGTTATAGCTTCGTGCTGTGAAGTGCGGCTGTATATTCTGAAATTCTTTACAAGCGCACGTTTTTCTTCTTTTTTTTTTTTCGAATACGTTAAAGAACCGCGGGCGCACGGAATTAAACGCGCGCCTTTGATTATGACATCCCTCACAATTCTTTGTGCAGTTTTGGGTCGGCAAGACCTGGAATTCATTTTGAAATTATATTTGTTTCGAATAAAGTAACCTAATCGATGATGTAGAACTGTGTGCTTATAATGTGACGATAGAAAATGGCCCGATATCACCCAATAAGTTATGAAGTGAAAATTAAACACGCCAAAATCACCGTCATGAAAGTAGAGGCATCGCTTACTTTGGCAACAGCTAAATTTGAATCTTTCACACTGCGATGAGTATTTTGGCGCCCAGTAAAAAGCCATAGCAGGCAACGTTTTCTCTTCAATGGAAATATATATCTTTTGTAAGTAATGGAACAGAATAACTAACTACGCCTGCACCAATTTCCTATGTCAGATGCTTGGGTGATTTTGTGTTCATTCCATCGTCTTTACTTCCATTATTATTATAAGTTTTCTTATATAAAAATATAGCATTCATGACGTTGAGACAGGAACCGGATTTCTTCAAAAAGCCTTTTCATGGTACAGTTGGCACTCGTTTATCAAACATAATTGCTATCATTAAACCATCTGTGTCGATGTGTTCACACAGCCTTCGTTATCACAGATTTCATTGGCTGTGTCTTATTTGCGGCAGTAATATCTTATAACTGTATTTCTCCTGGTTTCAAATTTCTTGCCTCGTTCAAATGAGCGACGAATCAACTGAACGTATTATCGTCGCATGACCACAACGTGCCCTAATATAACAAGCTCTTCACAGCGTTGCTATAGTTTCTCACTGGGTGTACTGCAGCTGACATCCGGCCAGCTGGAATCGGTTTGAGTGAAATCTGACGCGCTACATTTTGCTCGCGGGGAACACGCATAATCAATTTGGGCATCTGGGAGACTCCAGCGCATAATAACGCGTCAGGAAATTGCCCGCCTTTCTACCGAGTTCGCAGCGCTGTTTAGCCGGCTGCAATTTTGCCCCAACAGCTCTCGAAGTTGCAGCTCGGCCAAGGTCACCTGGAATAATATGGAGGCCGCCCCCCCCCCCCTCCCCCCCCCCCAAAAAAAAATAGAGACAGAGAGAGAGAGAAAAGAGATTTAATGAAGAAATGAAGGTAGCACGGTTGTGGGATAATCTTCCGCATATACTTGCGCTGCCCGAATGGGCGTGTCTAAAGAAGGCAAGCGGGGTAGCGCTTATTCCGAAGGCAAAGTTTGTTTTGCTGCTGAAGATGATGGTGTGTATTCGACGATTGGGCGACTAGCATTCCGACATTGATCGAACTTTGCCACTTATACGTTTGCTCAGGTCGAGCCGTACAAGAGAGCCGAAACCGCCCTAGAGCACAGCCAGGCTAGATGTTCTAATTTTGACACTGTAAATCAATGGAGAATCAATGGTCTTATGTAACAAAGTTGGTCACAAGAGGCGAATTTTTCGTCAAAAGTCGCCGATGCCTCGTTATTGACCCGGAGCCCACGGAGGTAACGATGAAGCTTTTGTGGCTTCCTGAGCACTTGGAAGACGCCTACATTCGCGAGGCATTCCAAGTTTATGGGAAGGTGAAAACAATATCAAAAGAAAGCTGGAAAGTAGCAGACATGGAGCGAATGCGGACGCTAAATCGTGATGTCGTTTTGTCCCTTGCTGATGGAGTCCGCGTTGGCGATATTCCCCACATTCTTGCTGTCTGTGGAGTGCAAAGCCTCATCCTGATACCTGGCCGCCCACCACTTTGCCTTCGGTGCAGTAAGATTGGACACATCCGGCGAAACTGCAGGACTCCTCGATGCAACGACTGTCGACGCTTCGGTCATTCAACCGAGGACTGTGTTATGACATACGCTAACAAACTGCGACAGCGGACGCAACAGCCAGATGACAGCCTACAAGAGCATATCATGGATGCCACCGAGGTTCTGGATGCAACAGGAGACACTCCGTCAACTTCCGATTCTGCTGGCTCTACCAAAAAAGGATCCAGAAGTGGAAAGAAAATCAGTCTGTTGACGCAGTTGAAACTTCTGAGTGCAAAGAGCCTAGTGACTCTTGCAAGCAGCTGGCCCAGAATGGCTCCGTACAACCTCTAGCACAAGGGAAAGTCCCTACAAAGAATGCCGCTGCGCTGACCCAAAATGGCACTGAGCAGCATCTAGCACAAGAAAGAGACCCTAGGAAGGATCCCGCTGAAGCTTCTTCACCTGCTTGCACTGCAGCTCCGCAGCAGGTTTTTCACCACGGTGCCGTGTTAGAAGATGATATGCAGGCCTGTGTGGATGCAACAATACGTAAGCGTCGTGCGACGTACAGCTCGGATTCAAGCAAGGAGAGTGACCCAGCGACAGTCAATAGGAAGTCACGCCGTCGCCGAACGTCCACGCCCAAAGGGAAGTGTCGGCGATCCCGATCAAGGAGGCCTGATGGGGGGTTCAAGGGAACCTTCACCATCAACCCTCAGGACTGATCACATGGGACAATAAGCGCAATAGTAGGTAGTCACCATGGCGCAATCTGAGCCACTTATCTTCGCAACCTTGAACGTACGCGGCCTTAGGTCTTCGCAGAAACAGGCGCAGCTCCGTAGACTTTTCAAACGAAAGCGTCTCGACTTTGTCGCCATCCAGGAGACAAAGATCGAGAGCGATGAAGAGACTGAGAAGGCCCTGCGGCCTTTTCTGTCTCAGTATAACGTGTGTGTTTCACATGCAAAAGGTTTATCTGCGGGCTGTTGGCTGTTTTTTGAGAAAGAGCCTACCCTGTTCAGCAATCAGTACTAGTGTTGATAACGAGGGTAGATATATATGCTGCGATTTTTGTTGCAAGGAGTACCATGGCGAATTATCAATCTATATGCGTTTAATGAGGTTTCGAAACGACTTGAGTTATTCGAAAACATGTCTAACCCAATTGACTCTGACAGATGCACTGTACTAATGGGTGACTTCAACTGCGTATGTGACGCTAATGATCGTAACAATACTAACGGTAGGCGAGACAGGAGTGGCGAGCTTTTATCCGGTATTGTAGATAATGCAGGACTAATTGACATCGGTGTCTCGAATAGTGTAACGGCATATACAAGAGTTCAGGGCTGTTCTCATGCTCGCCTTGATCGGATTTACGTGTCCTCATCACTCCTCTCTCGTAAAATATCCTGTAGCACTGAAGCGGTGTCGTTCTCAGATCATTGCATTGTTATTGCGCAAGTTGGTGAAAATCGTCATAAACAATTCCGCCCACAGTGGGCCCTCTGGAAGATGAACTCGAAGCTCCTCTGTGATCAGGAATTCATGCATCGTGTTGAGACGGCGACGAGGCAATCTTTTTCAATTGGTTTGCATATATTCGCTGCTTGGGAGCTTTTTAAACAAGAAGTTCGTATTTTAGCTATAGAAATCGGAGCTGTTAAGTCTTACTATAGAAAGAATGACGAAAAGGCACTCCTTAAAAGCCTCTGCAACCTTTATGAGATGGAATGCGAAATGCCGGGAACGTACATTAATGAAATTGAAAATATTAAATGTCAACTTCAAAGATATGATGCTGCCCGCTACAAAGGGGCGCGTATTCGGTCTCGAAACCGGCGCACCTTGAATTCTGAGCAACCGACGCGTCAAGCGCTACTCGATGAACAACGTCATGCAATTTCTAAAGTGATTCCAGACTTATACCCTAACGGTACGCTTGTAACAGATACAAGAGACATTACTTTGAAGTTTGAAAAGTATTATGAAAGTTTATTTAGTTCTCCCTCTGATGACCCTGATGTTCACCTCAAGGCTCGTTTTGTTTCTCGTTTGAGTCCCTTGGAGGACGATGATTGTGCAGTCATTAATGGACCCATTACTATACAGGAAATTGAGCAGGCATTTGACAACTTACCTTTATCGAAAACACCTGGTCCTGATGGCATCTCAGCTGAATTTTACAAAACTTTCAAAAAAACGCTGTCTCCCATATTGCTGGATATTTTTCAAATAAGTTATGACATGGAGACACTACCACGATCTTTTTGCAAAAGCCACACTGTTTTAATACCGAAGACGTCTCAAAAGGAAAAACTTCGCTCCGTCGAAGGTTACAGGCCAATATCGCTGTCAAACGTGGACTACAAAATTTTTGCGAAAGTATTATCAAATAGGTTGCAATTTGCGATGTCGATCCTCATAGGGCCTCATCAGACATGCGGAATTAGGGGTCGATCTATACAAAACAATATACATGTCGCTCGTACAGTTCTTCAATACTGCTATGGTTATCAAAAACAGGTTGCAATGCTGCAGGTAGACCTTGCAAAAGCCTTTGATCGTGTTAGTCATTCGTTCCTTTTTTCTCTTCTTGAGCATGCCAATGTTGGCACAATTGTGCTTAAAGGCGTTAAACTTTGTTATAATGAATGTTCAACACGTCTAATTGTTAATGGCCAGCTCTCGAAACCTGTTTCTATTTGCTCTTCTGTAAAACAGGGATGCCCAATGTCACCACTTCTGTTTGCGCTTTATCTAGAACCGCTGTGCTTAAGCATAATACAGTCCAGTTGTATTCACGGCTTCAATATATTAGGCAGTGAAGTTAAAGTATTAGCTTATGCAGACGATGTCGCTTTCTTTTGCACGGATAAACCAAGCGTAGAAAAGGTGGTATCGACAATTGAGAATTTTGGAGTTGTATCAGGAGCCCGTTTGAATGCCTCTAAGAGTTTAGGACTATGGTTTGGATCGTGGGGCAGCACGCCAAATCAGTTCGCAGGGATTCATTGGACAAGAACACCACCAAAGTACCTCGGTGTACCACTAGACGCGTTTAGATTCAGTGCGCATTACTGGAAGGAGCGCGTCCCTAAGCTTGAACGACAGGCCCAGACATTTGTTCCCCATCGACTTTGAATATTTGGGAGAGCTGAAGCCTGCAATACTTTCCTAGCAACAAAGCTATACTACGTATTGCAACTTATCCATTGCGCAAGATTTTATGTACAACGCTTTCATCGAATTTTTGCTACCTTCATATGGTCTTCGACTGTTGAGCCCATGCGGCGTGACAACATATTCAGGCCAGTTAGTGAGGGTGGGTTGGGTTTAAGACATCTTTATCTGTGGCAAACAGTTTCACGATTCTTTTTTCGCGACAATTCACATCCCGTAATCCGTTCATTCTTGCAGGTTACACTTGTTGATTGCTTACCAGACTTAATTGTTTAATCAAGCTTCTCCGATCACCCGTGTTTGTGGGGATTCATGCAGGAAGTTTACCTCGCAGTTCGGTTCCTTAAAGCTCGCTTTTCCATAGAATACCTGTACACAGTATCGCGCAAGGTACTGTATAAGGATCTACTAACTATGCTCTTCCCGCCTCCGTTGTACCGTTCATTGTACTCCGATCTCCCTGGCCATGATGTGCTGAAACGAGTGCGCAAAATGTATATCCCGCCGAATTCAAAAACATTCTTCTATAAGCTCCACTCTGAAACATTGCCGGTAAACACATGGTTAAAAAGAAAAGGTATTTTTTTTTCTTCTATTAACTGCCGCCTATGTGATGTGCCGGAGACAATAGAACACTGCTTTGTTAGCTGCAAAGACGCTATACTGTTCTGGGATGTCCTTCAACGGGCTGTGAAGAAACGTTTTGTCATCAATTCTTACACTATCCGGTATCTTTTGCCAACATCACTGGATGAAGTGCCCTTTGATATGTTTTTCCTCATGGGTATGCACAGCCTATGGAAGACACGTATGCAAGACCGCAACGCAGAACCCACCATTTCTTCGAGAACACATTTTATTAGAATGGCTGTTCACCTAAAGGACATTTATGAGGAAATAGACTTTGAACCAGACTGGTACCCCATCTTGGTGAGGTGCTTGGCCTCACCATATTTTGTGTATGACATGATTTGATGAACTCTCGCTGCTCTACTGCACGTCGTTAGACGTCGCGTGTTCCTCAGTAACGCCAGAGCGCTTATAGTCGCTGTGTGATTGTATTTGTTTCATACTATTAGTGTCATTTATGTTCATTGTAACACAAATTTAATAAATACCATGAAAGAAAAGAAAAAAAAAGAGGCATGGCTGTGTGGTAGAACACCTACTTGCCACGCAGACGACCGGGGTTCGATCCTCACTCGGACCCGAAAATTTTTATTATTTATTTTATTTGCATCTTTCTCGATTTTTCGGTCACGGACAAGATGATGATTTTTCGCTCACAACCAACGACGCCGACGCCGGAATTTCTGCGAAACGAGCTCTTTAACGCTATCGCGTTGAAACCAGGTGTAATCCGGCGCGGCGGCTAACTGCCTAAAATACAGTCAGTGCCCAGTCAACGACATAGCAGAAGTGTTGTACCCACCTTTCAGCTAATTCGCTATCCGTGGGGCAGCTTTCAGCTTGGTTACCTTTTGCTCTGTTTTAGACAAGAAGCGTATATAGGATCAAGTTCTATTAGTGCAGCGCTGTGCTGTATGAGACTTCATCCTGGCAGGTTCACTTGTGATTGTGTATGATTGCGTGATTTTGTTCCCACTAAATTGTTAAAGGGCAAGTAAACAACCTCGCGTTCCAAAATTTGCGATGCAGAGGCAACTGCCCAATCGTACAACGTGACCAAGCTACTGCCAGAATTTCGCAAATAAGTGCTGTAAGAAGGAAGTTACACGGTGTCGAACAGCCCGCTTCGGCTGGTTTCCGTTTCTCACTCGGCCATCTCACGGATTCTCACCTTTCTCGGCAGGGCAGAGGCGCAAGCGTAGCCCTTTGTCGGGACTACAGCGACTTCGGCTGCGTAACACTTTGTCAGCGATTACGTCATCGGCGCGCGCCCACTGAAGGCGCAAGCCTTTCTCCACGTGTCGTTTCGTGTCATAGAGGCGTGGTGAGAAAGCGCGGTGCGAAGGCTGCGAGGCACTAGCGAGGTAAACAAAGATCCCATTGCGCATGCGTTCATCCCCTAGTGGTTAATTGATCTCGGAGGCTTTCGTTCTGGCGATACCACTTGTCCCGGTAGTCTCATAATAATAATAATAATAATAATAATAATAATAATAATAATAATAATAATAATAATAATAATAATAATAATAATAATAATAATAGTAATAATAATAATAATAATAATAATAATAATAATAATGTAGTGGAGCAGATTCACCAACGGGTATGCGCCTGTAAAAGACGATGACGAAAGGCCGAGGCTGTGATTGCTCGTGAGCCTGTGCTCCTTTTGCGGACCTGACGCTGCTTCACCGTGCGGTCATTAATCGTTACGACTCCATCGTAGAAATAAACCTAATCGATAAACTTCATCGCAATAATAATAATAATAAATTCCCCATCTCCCGCAAAAGGGAACCATGTGTGGATTCGAAGCAGCGGGGAGATAATTAGCTTGAGCGGGAGGAACGTCGCCGCTCTCATTTCACGGCAGCGGTCCGGGCGCTCATCGCGGCGCTGCACAGGAGAGAGAATGAGGTGAGCGCGCTCCGTCATTTTCATACCGCGGAACTACCGTGGCGCCCCCCAGCGGAGTATGCAGCTGTCACACCACCTGTCGTGCGTGCCGGTCCGTAGAGGATTCCTAGAGGAGAGGACGGGGGGGGACCGTAGGAGAGGAGGAGGGGACGTGCATGAGCTGTGGGGGTGTGGGAACGCGGGGAGGAGGGACGGACTAAGCCCCCTCCAAACACATGCAAGCAAGATGAAGGAATGGGGTCAACCTGGGCGACATACACCACCTGCCTAGCCATTGCTAAGCAGCCTCTCTATGCTCTCGCCCATGACTCTGATGACTGTAGTAGTGGTTGACGGCCCTCATATTACTACAGTGTTCTGGTTCGCATAATGGGTGCTTCCCTACTTCATGAAAGTGGCCGGACGCGGGACGCGGGAGGGACGGACAAAGCCCCGAGCATAAGATGCTTCGCATCTAATAATAATAATATCTGGGGCTTTACGTCCCAAAACCACGATATGATTATGAGAGACGCCGCAGTGGAGGGCTCCAGAAATTTCGACCATCTGGTGTTCTTTAACGTGCCCTGACATCGCACAGCACATGGGCCTCTACCATTTCGCCTCCATCGAAATGCGACCGCCGCGGCCGGGATCGAACCCACGACCTTCGGGTCAGCAGCCGAGCACCTTAACCACTGCACCACCACGGCGGACCCGGTAGTCTACGAAAACGGCAGAGGGCAGCACAGTAAAATGAAAATAATGACTGCGCGGCCAGAACTACATGACCGCAAGACCAATGTGCAGTTTCGTAGTGTAAAGGATCAATCGACGAAGTCGGTGCTACGTAATGCTGTTCATGGGCAAGACTGCGTCAGTGCACGGGCGAAGAGGGCTGGACAGGCGCAGGAGAGAGGCGCGGGAATAGATTTAAAGGGGTACTGACACCTTTTTTCGGAGGTATGTTTACACTGCCATACAACTCTCCTGTATACAGAGACCGCTCTGACCAAGTGTAAGGCTCAGCAAATGCTGGTAAGATATTTTATTTTGATATTTAAGCCAATTTTCCCGTGGCGCACCTACCGATATCGACACTAGCTTGACGTCAGGGTACAGTACTGATTCTGGTGGCTTCATGCAGCAGTCTAGCTAGTTGTGATGACGTCGGGTACCTATACTTCCAAAATGGCCGCATGCGCGTCACCAAAACATTCAAAATGGTCGCTTGTGCGTCACCAACAGAGCCACGGTGCGGAGCGGCCGTGGACACGTCACGATATCTTGCGCGCGCACGTGACGAAAAGCTCATACCGTGTTGTGGCATCAGGGTACAGTACGAACCAAAACTAGCCTTTAAAAACATATCGCGATTACTTTTTCAGGATGCACTCACGCTTAGCAATACATTTTCTAGGCTCTTGAAGGCTTGGCTTTGCATTTGACGCAATAAGACGACCGCTGAAAATTTTCGTGTCAGTACCCCTTTAAGAAATGAAGCGTGTGCGCGACGCTGTGACATTCTCAAAATGTAATCGCCGCGGTCTTCTAGACGAATTAGCGAGCTTGTTTGGGACGTGTTAAAGAAAGTCGGAGCCTGTTTACAGGCCCTTCGATCCAATGTTTGTTTATTTACTATGTTGCTAAATTCATCCGGAATCATCCACTACGGCCTGCCTCAAATATATCGTGGATACGGCACGTAGAATCCCAGCAATTATTATTATTTACATAGTATTATAAAGGAGACAGAGTCCACACGTGGCAAGTTTCTCGAAAGTTCGTTCAAACAATGTAGCCAAGTTACGCCAATAGACTGAAATCGATGGCGTCACACCGACATTTTGTGCTCAAGTTTCGGCGCGAAATTCAAACTTGAAAGTTTGACCTTCATGTTATCTTCTAATAGTGAAGCTGTCCGACCAGACTTAATGACAACACCTTTCTGAAACAACAATTTATCTGTCTCAACAGATTTAATGTTCCACGTTCGTGCTCCTTGGCAACTACAGTCAAGTAACCATAAGAGTCAGGTAACCACGAGAAAATAATGTGCAATCCTTCAGCGAATTTTGAGTAACAACGCAACTGCGCTAAGCAACAAACATTTTCAGTTTTCTTAACAACTTCAGAGAATGATGCCGTCCCTCTACTGCGGTCGTAAACGGCACGTAGTATACATTCAACGCCCCGTGACCTTATTAGACGACACGTGTGCGCGCTCGATTTTGCTGCTGCTTTGCACGGCGTTTTATTCTGCGATTCCCACTTGGCTGTTCCGGATTTAAACTGACTAAACGACCGGCTGAAGTCCGGATAAAAAGAAATAGTGCCACAAAAAAAAAAAAAAAAGCTAACCTCATCAGTCGCGTGCCAAGCGCTGGCAACACGAGCCGATAAGCCCAAATGCCCTTGCTGCTCTTATATACTGACCCTTGTTGTTTTATGTTATTTTTGTTTTGTTTATCGAAACACTACGCGGTCACCAGCTTGCCTCTTACATACTGCACGTAAGAACATATTTGCGCGCAAGACAGCAATGTATCAGCTATGTTACAGCCGAGATATTTCGGTTTTTCGTTCCTCTGGTGGTGAATATATGTTTTAGAGCGAAAGCTGTTGTGAGATTACAACAAGGGCGCCGTAGTTGTCCGCCGCCGCCGGTGTCCGTAACTGCTATCGCGCGGAATAAGAAGAAAACGAAATAAGAAAAAATATCCGGGATGAAACGGGGTTCGAACCTGGGCCCTCTCCGTGGAAGCCCAGTATTCTATATACCACAGAGCTATGCTGTCTTTTTTTTTTTGTTTCATGGTACTTATTCAACTCAAACATGGCAGTAGTTCAATACACACAGAGAACTAATATGTTCATTCTTTTTCTATTGCGACACAATGACGAGCACACAACACTAAAGAATTCCCCATCTCTAGAACGAATACGTCAAGTAACGGCCTTTTTAGATGCGAAGCATCTTATGCTCAGGGCTCTGTCCGTCCCTCCCGCGTCCCGCGTCCGGCCACTGTCATGAAGTAGGGAAGCACCCATTATGCGAACCAGAACACTGTAGTAATATGAAGGCCGTCAACCCTAACACAGTCATCAGAGTCATGGCCGAGAGCACAGAGAGGCTGCTTAGCAATGGCTAGGCAGGTGGTGTCTGTCGCCCAGGTTGACCCCATTCCTTGAGTCATGGCCGAGAGCACAGAGGCTGCTTAGCAATGGCTAGGCAGGTGGTGTGTGTCGCCCAGGTTGACCCCATTCCTTAATCTTGCTTGCATGTGTTTGGAGGGGGCTTAGTCCGTCCCTCCTTCCCGCGTCCCGCACCACCACAGCGCATGCGCGTCCCCTCTCTCTCCTCTAGGAATCGTCTACTCTACGGAGCGGCCCCCCGCGTCCCACACCCCCCCACAGCGCATGCGCGTCCCCTCCCCTGTGCTCTCCTACGCTCACCGCCTTCCTCTGCTCTAGGAATCATCTACTCTACGGAGCGGCGCATGCACGTCCTCTCTCCTCTAGGAATACTCTACTCTACGGAGCGGCTCCGGCGTCCTCTGCCCCTCTCTCCTCTTGGAATCATCTACTCTACGGTGCGGCTCACGCGTCCCACACCCCCACAGCGCATGCACGTCCCCTCCCCCTCTCTCTCCTCTCCTACGGTCCCCCCGTCCTGTCCTGTAGGAATCCTATACGGAGCGGCGCGAACGACAGGTGGTGTGACAGCTGCATACTCCGCTGGGGGGCGCCACGGTAGTTCCGCGGTATGAAAATGACAGAGCGCGCGCGCCTCATTCTCTCTCCTGCGCAGCGCCGCGATGAGCGCCCGGACCACTGCCGTGAAATGAGAGCGGCGACGTTCCTCCCGCTCAAGGTAATTATCTCCCCGCTGCTTCGCATCCACACATGGTTCCCTTTAGTGGGAGATGGGGAATTTTTTTCCAAATATACTCTAGAATGGCGGGAACAGAGTTATCGAAACTTCTTCGCAAAAAGACCCATTGAAGGGTTATGTCAGGAAGGAACTGCGTTAACATACGTAATACAGCGTGGTTGAAAAGTAAAATAACAACCAGGCGTCACACAATACGAATAGCGTAACGAGTGGGTCGCTGAATGCTTCAAACCATAATTCTTCATCGTCATCAGCCACCGCATCAATTTATGGCGTAGTGTGTACCTTACAAGCGTACCTGTATTAGTAGCCCCAAGAGAGTTTGCAACGGGTTCTAGAAATGCCGTTCTTCCAGCTTTCGCTGTGTGGCACTTTCCGCGCAGGCCTGGCGTTTTTTAAGAAAGTCCGAGTAACAAAACCGCATTACCACGCAGAGCGCTTGCCGTAGCATGGTTTCAAGCGGCGAGCCACGAGCACGCATTTTGTGCTCCCAACCGTTGCTCAGAAAAAAACAGAGAGAAAGAAATACACGCCACCCTGAAAGAGCACGCCTAGTAGTGCCATCTTTCGTTTTTCTGTTGTTTTCATTGTTATTATGAAGCACGTGCACAGTGCGTGCGCGCTCGCGCATTCAGTGGCCATTGTGAAAGATAGCGTGTGTGTAGGACGCGTGGGTGCTTTTCTTAATATCTATCTCGCACTATGCGTGTGCGGCTGCGCAAATTCTCGGAAGGTCTTCTATAAATGGCAAGTCGGAAAAGCAACGAAAAAGAAATGTTGCGTATTTATTTATAGGCCATCCTATTCAGTAGATTTCAGGTAGAGGCCTTCTGCGCATGGTTAAATGTAGTCGCTTGGTTTCCCGTGCTTCAGGGGCTTTCCCGCATGGCTTCGGTGTCTTTACTTGAAAACTTTGTGTCACGGCACGTGCACTATATCCTTTTAAAGCTTCACGTCTCGCCTACGATCTACAGTGAGATAACAAGACGAAGCTGGAGTTGGAAGCCTTTCGTGCGTTGTCCGTCATACCACCCCAAGAAGCACTGCACAGACACAAAGTGTGAAGAACCAGTGTATCGCATGCAAGGAAAAGATTCTGTTGACCGCGTTCATTCACGTCATACGCTTATCGAATGTACGTTCCGCGTCCTGGAACACAGTTCTATAGACTATTTTACGGAGGTGTTGGGGTGCCGCCATGCTGGGCTGTTAACCTTTGTGTTTTGCATCTTTAACAACTAAACGAACAGTGTTACGGCAGACGCATACACATGAAAACGGTTGAGTTGGTGCATACGATGTTTCATGGCCTTATAAATTAACATCACAATATACAAAAGCAAGAAAACAACGACTTAACAGCCCAAGATGGCGGCGCCCATATGTCTTAGGTAAAATAGTCTATACACAGAGGCGCCTATAGTCGGTTGCAACCCAAGAAGTGTTAAGCTCTGGCCACAGAACCATGGCACGCTGTCCTTCGCCTGTTAAAGACAGTAATGCTAGCCGATTTCCGCTCGAAGTGGGAGTACTTTTGCTTGTCTAAAGTGAACGATACGCATGCTAAGAGTTACATGTTCGTCATTAGAACCTAATGCATTGCGTTTGGCTGAGCAGCAATATCGAATCCTTTGACGGAAATTTACCAGGACGTTCGTGTTTGCGGCATAAAAACAGTGACGCAAACGTATGCCTGTATGCAAAGTCGACTATCTGAAACGCTCGAGAAGTGCTTCACTTCACAACAATTAGTAACCGCTTTTGAACTTTTGCATTTATGCAAGTTCTCTGTGGAATGACAAAACTGGCGACATACGCTTGATCGCAGTCAGCTGTAGCGTAGTACCGATAGCTAGGTGAAAACTGGGGTCGAGAGCGTACAAATATGCTCTAAAAGCGGCCGTGAGGGTAAAATTACCGGAGCGCACAGTGACACATTTTTTCATGCACGCATGAAAGAGACTATAGTAAAAATGCCGAGAAATTGACTATATGAAGCATACAGTTGGCAACCCTACGCGGCAAGGCACTAAAAGGAAAAAAAGAAGTGATAGAAACATAATACTTGAAATGCAGTGAACACAGATCCCGTCATTTACGTTTATTCTCAGAGCATTTATGTGGATACTCCACGGACATTTTCGCCATCGAGATGCGGTTCCATAACGTATGCATATATACATAACAAGATGTGTGCTTGGGCGAGTTGGTTCATACTTGATGCAAAACAGACGAGCGCTAAGAAACGGGGACATAGACAAGAGGCACACAGGACAGGCGCTCAACTTCAACTGCCTCTTGTCTATGTCCCCGTTTGTCAGCGCTCGTCTGTTTCGCAGCATATATACAATCCGCCAAGAACGATAGTCCAGAAGAAGATTTCTCCGAAGTGCGGGACCGCGGCATCGACCTTCGGCTCCCCGGCGTGACGCCTTCCACAATGCATCCACATACGCACACATACCGCTGTAAACAAACGGCTATCTACTTATAGACATCATTTAAGTTCACACGTGCGATACCAGTGTTCACGTGGCCAAGTTAGTCGGGAAACGACTGGTCGCAACAGGCCGCATTGGTCGCAAAGCGACTGCTTGGTTCAGTAGCCGGCTGCTCGATTTTAGACGCATGCCTGCAAACCAATCTAATGTACCGAAACAGGGCGTCGGCGTATTTCACGGTACCATGGCAACGCGTGCCATGATGCGATCAGACGGTGTTTCTGTGTGGGGACGGCTAGCCCGCATTCACTGGTCTGAACATTCGTCGGCTTTTGAGTCGCTTATTGGTCGCCAGTGGCGAATGGTAGCGCGACGTGTCTATAGACGCAAGTGTGAACGGGCCTTCATAGCTGGCAGTGCGCACCGCTCTGAGTTACTTCAGCGCTATGGGACCGTAGTTATTATGTCTGCTTCAACGAGGGACAGGCCCAAAGATGAACGACTTCAGAGAGTACGCACGTAGTTGGTTTTTTTTTTCTTCCTGGATTTGAGGAACTCTTTCAAAACGAGTAGAATGTTTTTATAATAATAGGTAGAAAAGAAAAAAAAATTCTGCATGGGTAGCAGCCGACATGCAGAACGCACGTGCGCGTTTGCCATTTTCTGCCAGCCCAGTGGGAAGGGAATTTTTATTTTTGGCGCTCAGAGTCCCGCGGCGTCTCTTAGACCGGAACATTCAACAACGGCGCGTTCATTGTGCGCACCTCGACGAAGAGAAACAACGTGTGCACCGCCAAACAAGCTGGCGCAGCGATTATACGTTGGTGGCGAAAGAAAACGATATGCTTAGCGCGTGCAATCCCTACGAGCCGCGCAATTACACAAGCCTCTATTACCTCGCTTGTAACCCGAGTTCAAGGCTAGCCTCTCGCATATGCGCCGAGAAACAACGTACACAAGACACGCATCAGAGGAATACATCAGAAGATGGTGTCTCCAGTCGTGTAAATGCTCATGGGTTGCATATGCCAGAGGCAACGCAGGCCGTTTCAATTGTCTGTATACATGTACGTGTAGCAGCGCGTCCGTGCGCTTGTTCGCGTGTGTTCATTATATGTGCCTGTTTGTACACTGGCATTAGTATCTTGCAGCACAGCTCTCGCTCTGACTAGTTTTTTCAGATATGTGTAAATATAAGGCGAAGTACAACACAACTGTCCTCAGGTGGTTCGCAATTATCTCTCTCTGCTGACGTGTGTCTGCGTGAATGTCTATATGTGTGTAATAGTGGGTTCCTACGCTGTGTTTGTGTGCCTGATAGTGGTGAGCAAAGTCACTGAGGGTAATGGTAGTGGCTGGAAAATAGTAAAGCAGCGATTTCTGCAAAAACTACATAAATTTCACACGGCGTCTAACCTCTTTGCTGTAAAGTTTGCGGGTCCACGCACTGCTCACTTCGCTGGAAAAATAAAAAAAGTCACAGTTTCACCGCAAGGGCGAAGCAACGAATGCGATAGCAAGATATTGGAATGTGACACGAATATCGACGAGCAGCTCGATACTTGCAGCTTCCCGCTGAAGCACAAAGAAGGACGCTCGAAAAGGACGCGCAGGTATACACAGAATAAGCGCGAACTAACAACTGTCACAGTTGTTACGCCTTTGTGTTTGAGCAACGTGCTGCATCTGTCGACAACGCAGAAGCCGACGCTGATGATGATGATGATGGCCTGTATGTATGGCTCACACCCACTCTGGGGGGACTGGCCAAGAAACGAATATTTTACAGACAAAAGTGATCTCACATGAATTGTATTACTAAAGAATTATACAAAAGCCGACGCTCTTAGATATTTCTTCTTCTTTATGAGTGCGACACGCGAAATGACCCCTCTGCGTCTCCTACCACGCGGTGGCGTCTGACGCAAGGTGTGGTCGGTGCTCTATTTCTTTTTCTTTTTCGTTCCACATCACGAGTGGGTACAGAAAGGGGCCCCTTTTTCATGCGCGTCTGAAAAGCAGTTTTTCAAATTCAAAGAAAATGTAAAGGCGTTGCGTGATAGAAAACACGGTCAAGCTCCTCCGAGATCTGCATACTGCCAGCGGTAAATGGTGTCTATAAATAGCTTGCCGTTATTATGCCGGCCGGCGGATGCATGGTCTGTGGCTAAGTGGTTTAACGAAGCACGCTGAAGAGCGAGGGGTCGCTGGTTGGCATCCCCGGTCGGGAGCCTTGGAATATTTTTCTTCTGATTTATTTTTATTTCTGCGTTATATATATATATATATATATATATATATATATATATATATATATATATATATATATATATATATATATATATATATATATATATATATATATATATATATATCCGGGACATGACGGCGTCGGCAAAAAATCAGCCGAGAGTGTCCACATAATTGCTATCGCTATAAAAATCTGCACAGGAGCACTGCGATATCTGAAACGTCTTGCTGTCTGCTATGAATCCACATCATTGTCACGGGCGTTGGAGCACCCGTGAAAAAAAAAATGATACACCGAGCCAACGTTGTGTTTCTTTTGGAGCTCGCGTAGCTCATCTCTAGAGCAATGATAATGAAAAGAAAAAGGGATGGTGTAGAAGTTCACGTTCCAAACGTCGATAAGCAAAGGTTGAAGCCCGCAGGGCCTGAAACGAGCCGCGGAAATGCGAAGTACTTTTTTTTCTTTTTGTTTGTGAAGCCGCACTTGAACACCAAGCGAGGCAGTCTTGAGCGACTCGTTGCAACCTTGACGTGTGCTTGATGCACAAGATTACAGACGATGGGCGGAAATAATACGGCGGAAAAATATCTGGCTTCGACTTCTCCACTGGCATAATCGGGCAACCCTGTCTCTCAAACGAGTCACGCGCCAAAAAAAAAAAAAATGGTGCGCTGTAAAAATAGTAGCCGCCGATCATCGCAAGCATTTTCGTTTGAGTTTCATCGCAGCCACGTCGAAAACGACGTCTGCAATACCCGTGCAGGTGTCACGCGAGATTCCACGAGAGAGAAAAAAACAAGCCGTATACTCCCGCGCCCCGTAGCGGTAGTTCTCGCTGAGCCTTCTGTTGTACAGATGGCGCTAAGGAAACGTGCCCGCGAAGACGGCTTCCAAGACAGCTTTCAAGACAGCACGACAAGCGGTGGCGTTGTTACAACCGGTGTTTATGGTGGGCGGTAAGAACGAAGGGCAGAGCTCTTGTTGTTCGTTCTTGTGATGTCTTCCGCGAGAAGTGGCTCGCACGCGAACAGGCGTGAGTGTTGAGGAAAGCGACGTCTCAATGCCCAAAGGCTACCGGCACCTCGTAGAGCTCTGCAAAGGCGTGCGCGTACGGAGTTTATCTATCAGCTCACGCAGGGGCGGCGAGTAAAGCAAGAAATGCTGTGGCTATACTCAGGGATGTGAGGGTTCCTATTCTTGCAAGGCTTGAGCGAAGGTGTCTAGACGGCCAAGAAAGACGTCCGGAATTTTCGGCGGCTGACATGACAAAGCGTTCCGTACAAGTGTGTGTAGACGATGGGCGCCTTTCGGGAGCAGAATATGGAAAATCAGGTATCGGCACTTATAGAAGGTATCACACTGTTTTCGATGGAGACCATGGTAGTGATTAGGTGATTAGGCTCTTTCAATTCTTTTCGGATACTGACGTACTCTCGAAACCTCGGCAAGAGTACCAAATCCGCACTACTTTTGTTGTTGTTGTGGTGGTGGTGCTGCTGCTGGGGACGCAAGATATTTGAGTGTTTCGGAGGGAAGGCGTGCACGATGTCAAAAAACAAAAAAATGTCACAGTTTACCACAAGGGTGAAGCAATGAATGCGATAGCAACAAATTGTAATGTTATACGAAGTGAGGCTTGCAGCTAGCTCTTGGATCCGATCCCACGCAACTCTACAAAACGCTGGTTTAAGAGAATACGGCCGCTCCACGGACACTCTTCGCGTTGAGAGCGCAGCACTTAAAAGTGTACGCGAGCCACCCGCTCACGGCTGCGAAGATAGCAAGATAAAGCGCGCGCCGGCGACGATCGCGCTCATAAAATCAAAGGTCGCTGCTCCTCGAGAGACCCCCCCCCCCTTTCCCCTTCCCCTTCGCGTCTTTTCACGCGCATTAAATACGGGCGGGGCGTTTCCTCTCTGCTTGATCATTCGACGTCCGGTCTAACAAGCGGCGGGATCTTGTCACTTGCGCCTCGGAGCGAGGGAGATGGGCCGGCTCGTTTGATCTACGCTTCAGCCGCGTTCATGGCCCCCCACTCGCGCGCTATTACCCACCGGTAGAACGTACGATGCGCTGGGGGATCTTATCAATTTGGACCTTATACGCGGCATAACGGCCACGGCAACGGCGATGGCATAAACACGTCGAGACTGTCTATATAATTGCTATCGTAATAAAACCTGAAGCGTGGTATGAACGCCTGTATCACCTGAGTACAGCTCGTCGCTGCGATGACGCCGTCAGAGGATCTAATGTTCTGACGTTAGAGCTTCAATATATCGCGAACATTGGTAACAGTTTTTTTACATGTTCGTCACTGGCTTCCACATATTTTCTTGTTGTGTCAGCTTCAATTTTGCAAAAAAAAAGAAGCAAATGTCAGACTTTTCTTCATTTTATGGGTTCCAATTACAGGATTGCGAACCATCTATATAACACCCTGTTTGCCAATAAACACCCCAGGTTGGTACCACGCTACTAAGGCTTCCTAAAAGCAACACTGGCCAGAGCCATGATTCAGTTATTGAGAAACACGAATTTATATTCAACATATTTAAAAAGACGCTTTAAGCAGGACACGAACATTGCAAAGACGCAATATTACGATATCTGTATGTTCTCTCCACATAGCACAACAAAACATTAGGCGTGCGACACAGGCGAAGCTGCAAATAACGGAGTGCAAGCCCCAGGTGGAGCCATGCTCAGAATGACGTCACTGACCTGTACGCGTGACTCGATGAGGTCTAGCCGCATGGCGAGAGCCTCCCTCATGAAGACGTCCGGGTAGTGACTGGCCTCGAACGCCTTCTCGAGCTCCTCAAGCTGCCAGCCGTTGAAGTTGGTCCGCGTGCGACGCCGCTTGCAGCTTCCGCCGTTGCTGATGCTGCCGTCCATCTTTGTCTGACTCCGCGGCATCTGCGATACGAGACAGACGACACGCACTGTTGAAAATCGGCGATTCATTCTCTTCGGGCACGTGGTATTGCTCTGGCTATGAAAAGATGCAGACGGCATGCGGCTTTGGTCGGGTGACACCTTAACATAGAGAGTTCAATATGAAGACAGCATTGACCACCTTTTATGCCACTGTTCCCGTTCCGACAAACAATGTTAGACTCTCCGGTTTGCAGTGAATGCAATTGATGACGGAAAAACGGCGCTATACCTTCTTCTGCTCATAGTTGAGCATGGTTAACTCCCACACGTGAGGAAGTAGGAGATTAACAAAGACGTCACAGTTTCGCCGGAAGGGCGAAGCAATGAATGCGATACCAACAAATTAGAATGCCATACGAAGAACGACGCAGCTCGAAACTTGCAGCGGGCCGCTCAAGCTCGATGCACGTTCAAAAAAAGTAAGTTTCGCCGCAAGGGCGAAGCAATGAATGTGATAGCAACAAATTGGAATTTCAGGCGAAGAAGGGCAGGCATATCGAAACGTGCAACGCGCTGCTCATGAACAAAGGACGCACGAAAAGAGCACACACAGGACGAGCGCGAACTAACAACGTTCAAAGCTCAACACTCAGCGCGCTTCTCAAACACAAATGACGCACGAAACATATATGCACAGGTATACACAGGATGAGCGCGAACTCTTTATTGTCACAGTTGTTACTTCGCTGTGTTTGAACAGCGCGCTCTTTTAGCAAACAGGGACTCTGCAGCGAGGGAAGGGACTTCGTGCGCTCTGTAACTACAACACAATCGTTCCGGTGAAAGCCCAAGACGTACAACCCCCCCCCCCCCCCTCCCCACCGCGAGATAAGCGAGCGCGCGCACGGGCGACCACGCACCGTAAGGCAAAGTACACGTTTATAGACGAGCACACGCGTCTCAACGCGTCGCAATTTTAATTGTCTGCGTCATTGCTACTATTTGCATACCTACATTCCATGTGAGGTTAGTGTTCAGGCGATGTTAGGGCAAAGTTAAAATAATCTGAGCATGCCTAGTGCTTACAGGAAAGAAAATTCTGCTTACGACCTAATAAAACAGCGAAATTAAGTTTACATTATAATAATGGAAATTATAACAACAAATCTTAAAGACCTTAGGAAGGGGATTTGAGAAACATAAAACCAAGTACACTGGTTTTTCTCATGAGCGTCCCCACGAGCCCTTTCGTGCTATTTTCCGTGGGCACGGAGTTTTCTATTGTCTAACCTTAACGCTGAAGTTGACGGTACATCATCCTCTATTTTCATAGCTTTTAGGGGTGGTTATAAAGGGTGTCACGCAACGGGAACTGAATATTTACAAAGGAGTGCTTAACCTCAGCTGAATAAAACCAACGATGGGGTTTACCACTATGTGGCTCTCATTAGGGGTATATTTATATTGCGCTTAATTTCTTAACTAAGATGAATGATGTCACATTTCTGTTATTCATTTTTGGGCCAAGTGCGTTTCGTCACGTTTTAGAGGGCATTCCAAAACGACAGATCTGATTTTTTGTGGAAAGGTACATACATGCTATAGTAGTGATTCTTCCGGCGTTTAAAGAAAGCCGGAGAAATATGACTACGTTACTGCGCTCGTACGCTATTGTGCTGTAGCGCTCGCAGACGTGCTTCGGGCGACAAAACCGGCAAGCGGACCGCGGCAAAATAAGCGGCCGTAGGCATCGGCCCCACAGCGCGTCAACATTCCTGACCACCACACACGCCCAAGAAACACCATCGTCCCTGAGAAGCGACAAGCTGAGGGTCCACGCGCCGGTTGTTTCGCTCTAAGCGCGTTCAAGAGCGCTGCAGTACGATAGCCCATGAGCGCAGTCACGTGGTTTTATTTGATATTTCGCGTGCTTTCTTTAAAATCCGGAAAATATTCAGCGTGGTGCATGTACGTCGCCAAAAAACAATTGCTTCGGTCGTTTTCAAATGCATTCTGCGATGTGACGAAGCGCACTCTGCCCTAAAGTGAATATTAAAAATGTTGCATAATCTACCATAGTTAATCAACCAAGTAAGCGCAATATAAAAATACCACAACGAGTGCCACATGACGGTAAACCATATGTCATTAGTTTCATTCAGTCACGGTTCACAAGACACTGCTTTACTTCATACACAACACCGGCCTAACGGCGCACATTTAATACAGATATACACAACAAATATTATGCCTTAAGGGCAAGTCTACGTCGCAAATAAAAAAAAGCTTGTTTTTTTTTAATATTTGCATCTACTCACGTGAAACACCCTGTATACTTATTCACAGTCATTTTTTTATTGGGGAACTGCCTTGCTATTTGGCTTAGGTGTATGCGCTTTCCTGTTTTAGGTCCCTGTAAAGTCCTTTTTTAGGGGCGAAGCTCCTTAGGGTGTGGGTCTGTCCCTCCTCTGTAGTAGTAGTAGTAGTAGTAGTAGTAGTAGTAGTAGTAGTAGTAGTAGTAGTAGGTAGGTAGGTAGGTAGGTAGCCACGTGTAGTGGAATGTACCCACTCCACGTGATAAAGATGACGATGACGCAGTATAGTGGAATGTACCCACTACACGTGATAACGATGAAGTATAAGCGCGTTCCAGTATAGTGGAATGTACCCACTACACGTGATAAAGATCACGATGACGCAGTATAGTGGAATGTACCCACTACACGTGATAACGATGACGATGACGCTGATGACCATGAAGTATAAGCGCGTTCCAGACAACACATTCTCTTTCTGCCATGGATGAAAACGATCGAGCTTCGCCCACTCATCATCATTCACTTCGTGGATATGGCGTGATTTTTTTTTTTGTTACAAAAAAGCAGGTAAGCAGGCTAGAAGTTGCAGTAATGTGAATAGCAGTGATATCCCGCAAAGCTTTTAACGCGATAGCGTTAAAGAGCTCATTTCGCAGAAATTCCGGCGTCGGTGTCGGCGTCGGTGTCGGCGTCGGTGTCGTTGGTTGTGAGCGAAAAATCATCATCTTGTCCGTGACCGAAAAATCGAGAAAGATGCAAATAAAATAAATAATAAAAGCTTTCGGGTCCGAGTGAGGATCGAACCCGGGTCGTCTGCGTGGCAAGCAGGTGTTCTACCACACAGCCATGCCTCTTTTTTTTCTCTCTTTAATGCATGGAATCATTACCTGCAATTGTTGCGAACTACACACAACATAATTCGTCCCATTAGAATTGTTTTAACATGCACAACGCCTACGTTGTTCCAAACAGTAGGAGGCACTTCAAAAGTCAGGCAAACACACACACGCGTCCAGAAGTGCAAGCCACTCCGGAACGGGGTCAAAGGTTTCAACAACACTGCGCACTTGAGCAGCTTCTTCTCGGAAGACAGACCTCGTCGATCGTGGTGGCTCGGCGTGTCTGTCAATCATGCGACTTTTCCACAGCGAATAAAGTCCTAATAACATAAACAGATCATATGGTGTATTATTGGTGAGGCTCTTTTTGAAAGGGAGGAACCTAATACCATGAGCTGTGATAGGGAGGTCTTTTCTGATTGTTCTCTTTAGAATGTCCCAAAAATAAAATGCGTCACGACAATGTATGAAACAGTGCTCTATCGTCTCAGGTTGATTACAGAGTCTACAATTTACAGTCCAGGGCACATATATTGATTTTTCATTGAGCCATGTCTTCACTGGTAGAGTGGAGGTGTGTAGCTTAAAGAAAAACGTTTTAGCTGCTGGAGATATACACATTCTACGTACACGGAATAATACATCATGACCAGACAAAAGCGAATATGGCAGTCGATAAACAGGTTCAGGGAAAAGGCTGTTCAAAAGTGCAGCGGTTAGCGTTGTTCTGTCAATATTATATAAATACTCTAAAGTAAACCTGGCTTTCAAAAAGTTGACAGTATCGACAATTTCTTTTAGGAATCCCCACAACTGCGATTCTTTAGCAACGTTTGTTGTGACATAAATGAAAGGAAGGTGGTAACATAGACGGTTTCGAAGAACCGCTAAAAGAAAGGGGTGACGCACGTCCTTAAGGTAAAAAAATCGCAACACCAACTGTCGCACAAACAAGTGAACTAGGCTGAGGCCACCCTTTCCAAGTGGAAGAAAAAGGTTGTCTCTTCTCATGGGTTCCCATGAAGAGCACCAAATAAAAGAAGCAAATATCCTGTGAAAGGCTTGAATGTGCACACGAGAGCAGTGCAACACCTGCAGAACATAAATAAGTTTTGATGCAAGAAATATGTTGCATGCTTGCGCTCTCGCAAAAATGGAAAGGTCTCGTCCTTGCCATGTTGACACCTTTCGACGTATAGTAGTTATCGCAGATGTCCAATGTGGGCCGCTATTGCGATAGTTATCAAGAGGCACACCAAGATACCGCATAGGAGTCGCATTCCAATGGATATTTGAGAACACCGACGGAGTTTGAGCCCACATGCCCAGCCAGAATCCGCTGCTTTTATCAAAGTTTATGCTGGCGCCAGCGATTTCACAGAAACGTAAAGTAGTGGCTACTGCTTCTTGAACGCTGGGTTTATCGACGCAAAAGAAGGCAATGTCGTCGGCATAAGCTAGAACTTTAATTTCTTGAGCCTCATATCGGTATCCTCTAATGCCTGAATTTAGAAGCACGCTTAAACATAGTGGTTCCAGGTATATAGCAAAGAGCAAAGGTGAGAGCGGACATCCCTGACGTACGGATGAATTTAACTCTATTATATTCGAAAGTGTGCGATTTACAATTAGTCTAGTTGTGCACTTTTTATAACAGAGTGAAATACCATTGTACAGTACATCACCCAACTGCAGGTGTCTTAGAAGCCGGAATAGGAAAGCGTGCTGTACCTTATCAAAGGCTTTAGCGAGGTCTATTTGAAGAAGGGCTACTTGGTCCATCTGCTTGGGAATACTGTGAAAATAACTTCCTCTGCTTGGAAATGCAGTGAAAATAACTTTCATGCTTCGCAAACGCAAGCGTCTTTTATATAGGCGTCGCAATATAACATGTAATATCCCAGGAATATTGCGTGGTACAAGCGAACATTGCCATCGGGCGTCAGAATATGTAACCTATCATAACGATTTCATAGTTTAAAGCCAGCCACCCATTACAAACGGCACACACCTTACTGCGCGTATTCCCTTAACACCACGTAGTGGGTGCATAGCAAGTTCGAAAACATTTCCCACATTTGCCGCTCTACCCATTATATAGTATGCACTAAGTGATTGAAGTACGCACTAGGGACAGGATATCGCTATCGCGTTCAACTCTTAAAGGCGAAGATTAAGGGTCCCCCCAATTTTTTTGCCACGTACAATACATCTGGGAAGCTTCTGGGCGGCAGAAGTTCTCTCGGAGAGGAAATGATAAAAGATTGCACATTAGTGAATATACTGCTTACGAGCACATTACGCAAGGTAGAATCTGTAAAATCACAAGTTTTTTGTCCTCAGTGAACTGTGAGCGCTGACTCGGTAGTTATCGTCTACACATGATGCTTCACAAAAAATAGCGCTACCAACTTTGTTGCTGCTCTACACCTGTAGGGTGATGCGGTACTGCGAAAACGGTAATACGCTTACGGACAAGGTAAGACTCTGCAGCGGTATTTGTGCCATCTTGCGGAGGCTTCTTATTGAAGTTCTTGCAATTAGACGGCAACCCGCTAGCTCGTCTACAAGTAGAGCAGAAACACCCATCAGATACAAAAGTGTCAAGTAAAGAAATGCCAATAACTTGTTCCGGAATGAAACTAATATACATTAAGCAAGGAAAACATAACTTTCGGGATTCAAACAGATATTTCATTAAAATAGTCAGAGTTGGTCGTAGTTAAGACATTTTCAAGCAAATACTTATGTACATAGGTATTTGCAGCGTCATTATATAGATGTATAATACGAAATTTACAAATGTATCGAAGTATCTTAAGATACAATTGGGAAGTATCGTATCGGATACATTCATTCCAGAAGTATCTTGTATCTGTATCTCCAATACTTCCTGCCCGAGTATCTTGTATCGTATCGGGATACAATTGCAAAGTATCTTTTCCCAGCCCTGTAGACTACAACAGTGGTTTTTTCAAAGTCGGGTTTTTCAAAGTCCGTTTTCTTTTAGCGCTTCACCATCATGAACGTATACCAACACGCCCAACTGGCAGTTATTCTACACGTACAACTAATTCTGAAGGAAATATTTTTTGCCTTCAACTTTAATTTCTCGCGTGGAGAGCATTATTCTACTTAAGCACAACGAGATGGCGCTCCACGTCGCGCATCTGTGACGCACGGTGGGTTTGAAAATGGCATCTACCAGCAAACGCCTACTTATTCGCCCTCGCCGTGGGTAATTGAATTTTTCTTTAGGTTGTTGTGGTTTCTCTTACCCAGTATGTGTGAGAGCACTACTGAAGGGTCTGAAGTAACGTTGTATTAAATTTTCAGGCGCAATCTGTGCTGTAAATTGCGGTTAACAGCAGGTCAAATGGCATGTCACCGATCGGTGTCTGTGGGTCTTAAGACCACACCATCACTGACAGGGAAGCACCGGATTGAAAAAGAAATGAAAGAGCTCCGGGATAAGAACAATGT